>CAXFZR010000606.1:0-43392 GCA_964007535.1 Brachyptera risi
GGAATCGATCCTTAGTCTCCTGAAATACGGTTCAGTGTGTTAGCTACTAGTAGTGAGGAAATGGGGGTTCTGGCGCAGGAGGAGGAGGTCATTAAACCCATGACGTCATCCAAGATGGCGCGCTCATCCAAGATGGCGCTCTCATTCAAGATGGCGCTCATGACGTCATCCAAGATGGCGGTTATTTCCAAGATGGCGGCTACACCATTTTTAATTTCAAATTTCCCTCTTTTTTTTTTATCGAGTCCCATTTTGAATTTTCAATTTAATCGATCGCACGCTCTAGCGGCAAATTCTCGAACTCGATGTTGGTGCGCTCTATCAGCGAATGCTCGAATTAATTAATTTTAAATTTCTCGCTTTTTTTTTTCAAGTCCAATTTTGAATTTTCATTTAAATCTAGCGCGCGCTCTAGCGGCAAATTCTCTCTCTCTCTCTCTCTCTCGCTCTCTCTCTCTCTCTCTCTCTCGCTCTCTCTCTCTCGCTCTCTCTCTCTCCTCGAATTAATTAATCATTTCAATACAAAATAATCTTCTGGTGCGATTCGAACGCGGGATGCTCGCAATATGAGTCCGGTATCTTAACCACTAGACCAATGGACCAGTAAGAATCTAATGTGTTATTAATCGATATAAGCTCTAAGTATCTGACGTATGCGAAACAAGTCTAAGCTTATAGATGTAAGTGATGACGTGAGTGATTATATTTTCGCGCCGATTCTTGAATAATATTTCTATTCTTATAACGTGCGTATTTTTAATTTAATCTGTACGCCTGTTGAAAATAATTCAACCGATTCAATATTTTCAATTTTTTATATTCAAAATGTATTTATTCATACGCGGTAATTTTGAATTAAAATTTCTATTCATACAACGTAACCATTTCTGATGTACTCTTGACGCAGTAATTTCACATTCTATTCTCTATTCCAAAATATTTTGTAATAAATTCATTATTCTGATATTTTTATATTTGATTAGATGTTACTAATAGAAAATTATTTCCTGATCCATTAAAATTGATTTTTCTAAACTTTAACTTGATCAATATTTTTCTACAACTGTATCCTTTTCTGGGCTATGTGAATGTAATTGTTTCTAACCGATATATTCATAAAATAACTATTTCTTTAAATTCTCAATAATTTCAAACTTTTCTTTCAATAACCTAAAATTATTCAGTTCAGGAATGGGTAGGGAAATTAAAATACAGCGGTTGATTATTTCAACTTCACAATTTTATTATCTCAGAATCTCAAAATATAATCTGATTTTAGACAAGAATATTCAAAATACATAGTTAATCAACCTCATCGCAAGTCATCTTGAACAAAGGACAGTTTGGACTCCATCTTTTATGTTCCTCTATAGGATTATCTGAAATCTTCCATTTATTCAAACCAATTGAACAGTACGGGCACATGACCGAGAACCGAACTCAAGAGGTAAATGTTAAATTTTGAAATGACCATGCGCATACGAGTGGATACCATCCCGTAGAATGTAACGTTTATCGTCAAATGGCGAAATAGTGACTTTACGTTGCATAATTGTGAAGAGATTGTGATCAATACTACGTATCGAAAACATCTCTTCACTCTGAATCTGTTTGAGAAATAAAGATTTGTGGTAATCAGAGTGTCGAATTTTTTTCCTAAGGGTAACCTTCGGATCGCTATCCCTTCTCCTACTTTTTTGCTAACTCCACTGTTCTATAGAATCGAATACATTTTCGCTCTCAAACCGATAAACTCCTTTACTGGTCTACCATCCATCTCATCTTTAAATTTGCCTGAAACTTTTTTATTCTTATTGCTAAACAACGCATGATTCTTTGGGAAGTTGAAAGTATCGAATAGGTCTTCATCTACTTGCATATCTTCGAATAAATCTTTAGTTTGAATTTCATAACATAGTGAGTCTGTGTCTGTGAATAACAATTTGATATGCTCCCCATATTTAGATTTAGCATAATTGTAATGAAAATCATACATCACAGTTTCACTAAGTATAGTGAGCCCCGCGTAGATGGGACGATTTAGGAAAAGTACAGGTTTTTTGAGTGAACAGCTACTAGATCATTGTCAAAAATTTTGAAACTTTCAAAAGCATGGGAAGCATATTCACCCGTTTCATATCTACAACGTTGATGCGCTTACACATATATTCCATGATTTTACCGAAAACCGCATCATTCATAGGCTTGAAAAAATCTTTCTCAAAAGTTGACATCAAAATTGAAATATTCTGTAATCAAAAATTTGAAAATAATTCAAAATAACATAATCATCACTCATTCAATATTTTCTGTAATCATTCTGATTTTTCAGTGTCGTGATATAATGATATGCATCTATTTCCTAGATGCTAATTTTAAATATTCCATAATGAATCATTTTAACAAGTTTCAAATAATTTTTAAATTTCATTTCCTATTCTTCAATGAAATTCTATTCCGAATTTTTTCTCATCAATCCATTCTCTCATAGTCAAGTTCCATTCTAAGTAGCCATCAATTCATATTTTTCCAATCGATTAGAATTAAATTACTACCCATAACTCTTTCGGAATTGACTAGATATTCTAATTGATGTATTTCATCATTTATATATTTATCAACTTCCACTATGAAAATATTATCAACTGTTCACCTCATAATAGAATTCAATCCATTTCAATTTCGCATTTTTCAATCGATACATTTCAATTATTTTCTGATGCATGCTGATTCTCATATTTTTTCTAACCTTTTGAAATTATCTGGGTATTCAAATTGATTCATTTCAACGTTTATATATTTTTTCTAACTTCCACTTTGAAAATATGATCAACTAATATTTTTTTCTATCCGAATACAATTCCTATTTTACTGATAATAGTCGCTAACTACACACACATATAAATTATCCGACATTTATTTTCATGATCTACATCATTTAGATGAATCGTTTTTTCAATTGTGGACGTATGATCTCACGAGAATGTCATCAAAAAATTCAAACCATTCCACCATATACATGAAATAATTTCTCAATTCAAAAACGAAATGAAGTGTAACTGTTACTAAGGAATTAATAATTATTGATCAAATAAGTTTACTGCAATTGGAATGAATCTTCTCATATTAAACTTTCACTCATTCATTATAGTTTTCAATTCAGGGTATCCATCTCAATTAGTAGCGACAAACATGTTCCGATTAGCTTATTATGATAATAGATTTCAGCGTCGAATATAGTAATATATTACACTCAATCATATAGAAATTATTTTAAAAATCAATCACATTCGAGCTCGAATAAAAGTCGTGATGAGTAAGAAACATAAATATCACTGATGCATAACATTCCAAAAATGCAGACATAGCTATATAGAATGATGAATAAATAAATCATGTTCAATAAAGTTGGAATATCTCGATATAAATTAAACCTACTAGTTTACCTCTAATATAGTTATACCTTGTATCAGAACTGATAGTTGAATGATATTTCTAGTATATGAATTAGTGGAGTATCATATCAGGAAATTTTGATTGGATGGTACTGATAGAGAACTGTTACTGATGCGTAGTGATTTCAGAACTAAATTTCTATTCTCATGACGTGGATAATTTTTAATCAGCACCATGAAATTATTAACTGCTCATCCCACCTTCCAGAATCTGAAATATCTTTTCATTCAATGCTTTCACTTATTCAATATTTTTTCAATCTGAATATAATTCCCATTTCACCGATATTGAAAGAGCAAGCAAGGTAATGATTTTCAAAATAATATGCTTCTAAATGTGTGTTGACTGTATTAGGATCGGAAGTAATGATGATATACAATATTCGGAACACTTGTCTTGTACTAACACGTTTGATTTGAGCCGAGTAAACCTGAGCTTGCATTTTATTATAATAACAAATACGACGAGCTGACACTATGAAACCAATAAAATGGATGCTGTATCGACATAATAGCAACTCGATATAGGTAGCTAGTGTAAGAACTTGTGATATGAACTCTGATGCTCAGAATGTGATGATAAAATATAGTCGAATACATAATAATATTCAATATTTTCAAATTAAACCACTTCATAACATTGAGAGAAACAGAAAAACTGGCTTCCATCTGTTATCGTATCAGTTAGTACGCAACTATATTCAGTGTGCATTTAAGTTTGATGATGTCTGCTTGATTCATTTCCTAGGTTAAACTTCTCAGAAATAATCGAGTTGATAATTTTCAATAATATGCTTTCATAAATTATCACATGCAAATTCAATTTCCTTATTTTGTATTTATTTATATCAGGTTTAACGACGTACTGTAATGATAACTTGGAAATATTCTTCGTGATCAATCTAATTTTCCATAATCGTGGCTTATAGAATACATTCATTCATTCTTTTATTCTCATTTTTCTACGCGTTAATTTCGAAATAACTATCGACCCGTAGGAATATTTCAATCCTGCAGACAATTCAACCTGTTTCACGTAAAGGGTAGCATTCAAAATTCAAATTCAAATATTTTTTTTTTTATCATTATTATATTCTATCAGATATTACTGATAGAAGATTATCTCCTCACTCATTAGAATCGATTCTTCCAATCTTTTATCCGGTCAATACATTCTATCTTAAATGTTCATTAATTTCAAATTTTATTTGAAACTGTTGGGAAATACATTTTTGAGACCTAATTTCACGCCCATCAAAGAATTTCTATTCTCAATTTCAAATATTCTGTGATAAATAATTTTATCAATCTGATATTTTTATATTCGAATCAAAGAATTTCTACTCTCAATTTCAGAATGAATCTGAATCTGTTTGAGAAATAAAGATTTGTGACTCTTGAAATTCAACGTTCATTCTAGTTGGAGAGCTCAGCGTATGGATGGGACGATGTGCAAGAATTACAGCCTATTTTTTTGAATGAACACCTACTAGATCATTGCTAAAAATTTTGAAACTTTCAGAAGCAGGGGAAGCATATTCACCCGTTTCATATGTACAACGTTGATGCGCTTACACATATATTCCGTGATTTTGACAATGACCGCATTATTCATAGGCTTGAAAAAATCTTTCTCAAAAGTAGACACCAAAAGTGAAATATTATGTAATCAAAAACTTGAAAATAATTCAATAAAACGTAATCATTACTCATTTAATATTTTCTGTAATCATTCTGATTTTTCAGTGTCGTGATATGATAATATGTATCAATTTCCTAGATGCTAATTTCAAATATTTCATAATGAATAATTTTCTCAAGTTTCAAATAATTTTTAAATTTCATTTTCTATTCTTCAATGAAATTCTATTCTAAAAGAAAAAAACTTATCACATAGCTAATTTTTAATCAGCACTATGAAATAAAGTACTGCTCATCTCACTCCCAGAATCTGAAATATATTTTCATTTAATGCTTTCACTTATTCAATATTTTTTTCAATCTGAATATAATTCCCATTTCACTGATATCAAAATATCCAGCAATTGAGGTAATAATTCTACAAATATGCTTTTAAATTGATGTCGACTATATTAGGATTGAAAGTAAAGATGGCAAACAATATTCAAAACACTTGACCTATACTGGCAGGTCTGAATTCTGCCGAGTAAACCTGAGGTTGCGTTTTCTATATCGGATGCTGTAAGTCTATCAACATTTTCAAAAACATAATAGCAACTCAATATAGGTAGCTAGTGTAAGAACTTGTGATCTGAACTCTAATGTTCAGAATGTGATGATAAAATATAGTCGAATACATAATAATATTCGATATTTCCAAATTAAACCACTTCATAACATTGAGAGAAACAGAAAAACTGGCTTCCATCTGGTATCGTATCAGTTAGTACGCAACTATATTCAGTGTGCATTTAAGTTTGATGATGTCTGCTTGATTCATTTCCTAGGTTAAACTTCTCAGAAATAATCGAGTTGATAATTTTCAATAATATGCTCTCAGAAATTATCAAATGTGAATTTAATCTCGTTTTATGCTATTCATCAGGTTGAATCTCATAATGAAATTTCATTCCAAGTATTTATGAATTTGATATTTCTCGTGATCGATATCACATCAATAAAGAATATTTTCCGACTCATTGAACCATTTTTATTCTAATCTGGAAATATCTTCTTGATTGAAGCTTTCACGTTATCAATATTTTCTCAATCCGAATTTAATTCTTATTTTACTGATAATAATTCTACTGATGACTATACCCACACTCTAATATAATCATTCAACATTTATTTTTATCATCCGCATCATTCATTTGAATTGTTTCTCAATTTTAGACTTATGATCTCATGAGAATTCTATCAACAAATTCAACCCATTTCAGATATCTATGGAATAATTTTTCAATCCATACATTTTTTATAATCCAATAATAACTGTAACTACGAGATTAATCATTGGTAATCAAATAGATTTACTTTAATCAGATAAATCTATTCATATCAGTTATTTTTAATCAAATATTCTATAATGAACCATTTTAGAATATATTTTCTATTCTCATGATGACAATTCATTCCAAGTATTCACCAATTTGATATTTCTCTCGATCAATTTGATTTCATTATTGAAAAATATTTTTGGAAACTTTCAATTTGAGAAAATTATCAATAGTTCACATCATAATAAATTTGATCTACCTTCACATTTTACTATCAAATTCTCATTTTTCAATCGATAATTGATCTGATAAATCGATAATCTGACGAATGATGATTCTCAACAGAACATAACTGGAATTATAACGTGGCCAAGTTTTAATTAGCACTATGAAATAAATAACTGCTAATCTCACACCATAATATGAAATATCTCTTCATTTAATGCTTTCACTTATTCAATATTTTTTTCCAATCTGAATATAATTCCCATTTGACTGATATTGAGAAAACAAGCAAGGTGATAATTTTCCAAATATGCTTCTAAATTTATGTGGACTGTATTAGGATAGAAAGTAATGATGACATATAATATTCAGAACACTTGACTTGTACTAACACGTTTGATTTGAGCCGAGTAAACCTGAGCTTGCATTTTATTATAATGACGGAAATTAAAGAGCTCACACCACGAGAATTCTCTGATAGAGCACGTCACTATCAAGTTCGAGAATTCGCCACAAGAGCGCACCACCATCGAAATCGAGAATTCGCCACTAGAGCGCAACACCATCGAGTTCGAGAATTCGCCACTAGAGCTTGCTCAGGTCAATTAAAAATTCAAAATGGCGACCGTATAAGAAGCAGAAACTTTGAAATTGAAAACGGCCGCCATCTTGGACATAGCCGCCATCTGAGATAATGGCCATCATCCTGTATGACAACCTCCATCTTGGGTGACGTCATCTCGGATGACGTCATAGGGACAATGATCCCCGTGACCTTGACCACCGCCAAGGTCAATCGGGACAATGTACTTGACCCCTGCTGGGTCGATGGTCATTGACCTTGGCGGGGGTCAAGGTCACGGGGATCATTGTCCCTATGACGTCATCCGAGATGACGTCACCCAAGATGGAGGTTGTCATACAGGATGATGGCCATTATCTCAGATGGCGGCTATGTCCAAGATGGCGGCCGTTTTCAATTTCAAAGTTTCTGCTTCTTATACGGTCGCCATTTTGAATTTTTAATTGACCTGAGCAAGCTCTAGTGGCGAATTCTCGAACTCGATGGTGTTGCGCTCTAGTGGCGAATTCTCGATTTCGATGGTGGTGCGCTCTTGTGGCGAATTCTCGAACTTGATAGTGACGTGCTCTATCAGAGAATTCTCGTGGTGTGAGCTCTTTAATTTCCGTCATTATAATAAAATGCAAGCTCAGGTTTACTCGGCTCAAATCAAACGTGTTAGTACAAGTCAAGTGTTCTGAATATTATATGTCATCATTACTTTCTATCCTAATACAGTCCACATAAATTTAGAAGCATATTTGGAAAATTATCACCTTGCTTGTTTTCTCAATATCAGTCAAATGGGAATTATATTCAGATTGGAAAAAAATATTGAATAAGTGAAAGCATTAAATGAAGAGATATTTCATATTATGGTGTGAGATTAGCAGTTATTTATTTCATAGTGCTAATTAAAACTTGGCCACGTTATAATTCCAGTTATGTTCTGTTGAGAATCATCATTCGTCAGATTATCGATTTATCAGATCAATTATCGATTGAAAAATGAGAATTTGATAGTAAAATGTGAAGGTAGATCAAATTTATTATGATGTGAACTATTGATAATTTTCTCAAATTGAAAGTTTCCAAAAATATTTTTCAATAATGAAATCAAATTGATCGAGAGAAATATCAAATTGGTGAATACTTGGAATGAATTGTCATCATGAGAATAGAAAATATATTCTAAAATGGTTCATTATAGAATATTTGATTAAAAATAACTGATATGAATAGATTTATCTGATTAAAGTAAATCTATTTGATTACCAATGATTAATCTCGTAGTTACAGTTATTATTGGATTATAAAAAATGTATGGATTGAAAAATTATTCCATAGATATCTGAAATGGGTTGAATTTGTTGATAGAATTCTCATGAGATCATAAGTCTAAAATTGAGAAACAATTCAAATGAATGATGCGGATGATAAAAATAAATGTTGAATGATTATATTAGAGTGTGGGTATAATCATCAGTAGAATTATTATCAGTAAAATAAGAATTAAATTCGGATTGAGAAAATATTGATAACGTGAAAGCTTCAATCAAGAAGATATTTCCAGATTAGAATAAAAATGGTTCAATGAGTCGGAAAATATTCTTTATTGATGTGATATCGATCACGAGAAATATCAAATTCATAAATACTTGGAATGAAATTTCATTATGAGATTCAACCTGATGAATAGCATAAAACGAGATTAAATTCACATTTGATAATTTCTGAGAGCATATTATTGAAAATTATCAACTCGATTATTTCTGAGAAGTTTAACCTAGGAAATGAATCAAGCAGACATCATCAAACTTAAATGCACACTGAATATAGTTGCGTACTAACTGATACGATACCAGATGGAAGCCAGTTTTTCTGTTTCTCTCAATGTTATGAAGTGGTTTAATTTGGAAATATCGAATATTATTATGTATTCGACTATATTTTATCATCACATTCTGAACATTAGAGTTCAGATCACAAGTTCTTACACTAGCTACCTATATTGAGTTGCTATTATGTTTTTGAAAATGTTGATAGACTTACAGCATCCGATATAGAAAACGCAACCTCAGGTTTACTCGGCAGAATTCAGACCTGCCAGTATAGGTCAAGTGTTTTGAATATTGTTTGCCATCTTTACTTTCAATCCTAATATAGTCGACATCAATTTAAAAGCATATTTGTAGAATTATTACCTCAATTGCTGGATATTTTGATATCAGTGAAATGGGAATTATATTCAGATTGAAAAAAATATTGAATAAGTGAAAGCATTAAATGAAAATATATTTCAGATTCTGGGAGTGAGATGAGCAGTACTTTATTTCATAGTGCTGATTAAAAATTAGCTATGTGATAAGTTTTTTTCTTTTAGAATAGAATTTCATTGAAGAATAGAAAATGAAATTTAAAAATTATTTGAAACTTGAGAAAATTATTCATTATGAAATATTTGAAATTAGCATCTAGGAAATTGATACATATTATCATATCACGACACTGAAAAATCAGAATGATTACAGAAAATATTAAATGAGTAATGATTACGTTTTATTGAATTATTTTCAAGTTTTTGATTACATAATATTTCACTTTTGGTGTCTACTTTTGAGAAAGATTTTTTCAAGCCTATGAATAATGCGGTCATTGTCAAAATCACGGAATATATGTGTAAGCGCATCAACGTTGTACATATGAAACGGGTGAATATGCTTCCCCTGCTTCTGAAAGTTTCAAAATTTTTAGCAATGATCTAGTAGGTGTTCATTCAAAAAAATAGGCTGTAATTCTTGCACATCGTTCCATCCATACGCTGAGCTCTCCAACGGGACAGCGGCAACTGCGTCAGTTTTTGACTGCGTCAGTTTTCGACTGCGTCAGTTTTCGACTGCGTCAGTTTTCAACTGCGTCAGTTTTCAACTGCGTCAGATTTCAACTGCGTCAGTTTTCAACTGCGTCAGTTTTGATTTGCTGCTAAGACTGTACCTGTCCATGGTGGGGGTATTTCCCCTCCATTATTGTATGTAGTACTATTCATAGCAAAAACATCTTACAAAGTAAAAATGTGACGCAGTTGAAATCTGACGCAGTTTAAATCCGACGCAGTTGAGATCTGACGCAGTTTAAATCTGACGCAGTTGAGATCTGACTCAGTTCAAATCTGACGCAGTTGCAAACTGACGCAGTTGAAATCTAAAACATCTTACGAAGTAAAAATGTGACGCAGTTGAGATCTAACGCAGTTTAAATACGACGCAGTTGAGATCTGACGCAGTTTAAATCTGACGCAGTTGAAATCTGACGCAGTTGCAAACTGACGCAGTTGAAATCTGATGCAGTTTTGTGTCCAGACAAGATCATGGAGCGGCGGCGCCAAGCCACGGACAACCCGTGGATGGATCTGGGGCTGGAAGACTGTATCTGACTAAGAAGTGAGGTTATGTCTTACCATGAAATGGGGTTGTGTCTGTCCCAGAAGTGGGGTTATGACTATTTCCATCTTAGATGTGAGGTTATGTCTGTCTAAATAGTTGGGCCATGTGTCTTGGGGCCCAATACTCGAGTTTTAAGAACATGCATTTTGGTGACGTCACATACACAAATCGTACGTTTCGAGTCGAGCCAAATTCTCGAACACGAAAACCAAACGCGCAATGCGTTATAATGCGTGTTTCAACGCACATTCCAAAACTCGCCATTTTCATCAAAACTGATGCGCGTTTGTCATAATGGCGGTTTGTTTTTGGCTAAATTCTGTCACATCCAAAACGAAATATCTCATATCTTACTAAATATCAATTTTTCAAGACTTGAGTGTGTACGTAAAGCATTATCGTCATTGGGAAAAGGATTTAGAACATCGCTATTGGAAGGTTATCGAAATAAAAACTTTCGAAGGTAAGTCTAACCTCAAATTGCATAGCTTAGCCTAAAGGCATTTGGATATATAAGCCTAGATAGATAGATACGTTTTTATTCATACATAATGTGAAATACAGTAAAAAAGGGCGAGGTCGGTCTCACAACCGCTCTTCCACCTAACCTTACCCTTAATGCTAACAAATTCTGATACAGGCAATATTAAGTCACTCAAAGAGGAAACAAAATAAAATATGAAGTAAGATCTTAATGGTAACTTGAAAATATAGTCTGAGGTATTATTGAACATATTTTGGCATATGAATTAGGCACACTTGAACAATACTGATTTAATCAAATAGAATAGAATATCACATCAAAAATTACATATTACACTTGTCTATTTTATTTCAAAAATGCACCATTCAAGTCCTAGAAAAATTGATAGTGCCCCTATAATAGTAGGCCTATTGGTTCACATTAATTTCATCAAGAAAGTTTTACAAAATGAAAAGTAAACAATAGTGAGCCTAGGCCTACACTTCATAATGTAGGCCTGGGCCTATTGTATTATTTGTTACTCTGACTAGGCCTAGACATGAGCCGTTCCGAGATAGATGGGTCAGTGACTAGGCCCAGGCCCAAGCCATGGTCTAGGATATAGATACAGGTCTAGAATATATAGATCTAGCAGCACTGTTGGTATTAGACTACAAGTGCACGGAGATAGCCTGATACAAGACCTCTACTATTCTAGACTGTGGCGTAGGAAGAGAATGCTGAACCTTTATATTTATTATATCCCTTTATCCACATTACATCCATTATTGTACATTCATCTACACCTTTGTGGGCCTTACATCTTCTCAAGTCCTCCTCTCTTTTCACCATTTCCAATACCGGTATACAATATTAATCAGAGAAATTACTTCGATCTCATCCACAAATTTTCCATTATTATCTTCCTATCGGTCATTATTACATTATTTCATTTCTGCGCTCTATAAATCATTGTTAGGCATACATAATCACACTACCGGTAGGCCTACATAACATTTTGCATTCACAATGGAGGTACAATTAATATGATACACAACACAATTGATATCGGTAGGCCCTACTTAGATTGTATTTATTTACAATAGACATACATTGATACACAAGGAATTGATACCGGTAGCGTATTCAGTTTATAAGCCTAGACGTCGCTTGATTTTTTATCAACGTTAATACCTTCATACCTGCTATAAATGAACACTTATTTCCCGAGTGGATGTCGTACCCACTCCGTAATTTGGTGCCAATCCAAAGAGGGTATGTGTAGGTTATAATAATCGGATAAACGTTTGTATTGTCAGTCTATCTGTTCAATAATTCCATATGATAAACGGTACCTCCATAACATAAAGTATTCGGCAGATTCTTTGAAGAATATGGTTTCCCGGGTGTCACTGGTACAATTGATTGCACACATTTAGCAATTGTTCCTCCACCACAGCCTGATCCACTACACCCCGAACACATTTACTTCAATAGAAAAAACTACCACTCAATTATTGTTCAGTTGGTAAGTTATTCAAATAAATTGATCCATGAAAGTCAGATAAGTGTTAATCTTATTTAACACTCACACAATAACCGCCACTGACTTATTTCTTCATTTGGATCAGGTAGGCCCTATGCAACGCAAAGTTGCGCATCTTGCATTCAAATGCTACCTACCCGGGCAGCACCAATGACGCTTTATATGGTAAACTTCCAACCTCAGACAGTCTCCAGCTGGCACATGATATGTAACAATGTTAGAACTTGGCTTATTGGTAGATAAAATGAAACATCTAAAACCAGATATTTAAATGGATTTTTTTGGAAAATATAAGATGAAAGGAGATCAGACAAAATTGGTCGTACCATCATTGACAACTGTGACGAATAAATTCAGTAAACTTTATGGACCGTTCATATGCATGGATTAACGAGCATGTGGGCCTAAAATATATAATTAACCTAGATCTATAGTTGGGTAGCTGGGAAGTGTTTTGTTTACATTCCGCATACTTCATGTTACGACTTTCAGGGGACAGCGGTTATCCAATGGAACCATGGCTTATACGCCTATAGCCAACCCAGCAAAGCAAGAGGCTGTTGAATACAACCGACAACAAATGCAAGCTCGGAGCACAGTCGAACGCTGTAATGGATTGTTGAAGATGCTGTGGCGGTGCTTGTTGAAAGATTTCAACCGGGCTCTACATTGCATGCCTCTTGAAGCATCGCAAATAATAACAGCATGCAGAGGCCAAAATCCAATTTTGGTAAATAGACGGAGGCTACGACAGCTTTCAATTTGTAGACACTTTCACCAGCAGGAGTAAAGCTGCTGAAAGAAACCAAATAGGCCCAATTAGACATGTATCAAACAAAGATTTTAGATTGATTAATTGATTGATTATTGTCTGCTTAACGACTCCACCAACAGCTAGGTTATAAGGGGGTACGAATGAGCAGATGATAATGCAATTATGAAGTGATGGTAAGTGAAAGGACGTTTACAAAAACCCGTGCCTTAAGCGGGATTCGAACCCACGCCCAACGGTGACTTCAGTTTCTGAAGCGGTGTCTCAGCTGACCGAGCTACCAAGGGGGGCTAAAGATCTTAGTTGCAGTCACATAATTGAATACATACTAAACATACTACAGTCTAGTTGTAAATTTCACTGCTAGAGTGCCAGTTACCGATAAATTACATGATATATAAGCTCCGTTCCGCCTGCCGGCGGTATACGCGAGGTTTAGACACTCGCCTTACCCAATAACCCAACCTACTGTCCGCAACCTGGCTTTGTCCACATAATTGACCATGTTCTTTTATATATACACACTGGAGGAACCAATTTGAAAAAAATAAGTCAAAGGCGGGATTCAATCAGCGTTCCCTGGCATGGGAGTCAGATGTGCTAACCCATCTGCTACAGTAGTCACATTGTTGGAGAGCATTATTTTGGCTATTTATGGTCATCGACCGAAACATCGCGGTCATGACGTCACTGACCGTATGATCTATTTTCACTCAATCAAACGGTTGACCGTACGAATATACACTCCGTTTTATATAGGGAGCCTATCATTATTATCAAAGGATCAAGTTAGAATGCATCCTGAAGAATACACACTGAGATTTCATGCACTCAAACTAGAAGACAACTGAAGACAATATGTAGTTGGGTTCCAGAATTGGGCACTCAGCTAGCGCGAGATTAGCAAATGTTGTCGAAACGGCATTCCAACTTCTAGCGGCTAATTCCGCTAGAATCTAGCAAATCGTTCCAGAATCTAGTCTGCTAAGTCTGCTGACTCAGCTCATCTAGCGATAAAAAAGATTGCTAACTTGCTAGTTAAGCCATAATTCTGAGCACCAATTCAAAGATCATGACGTTGCTTGGTACGGTCGAGCTGCAGATTGAGTATGAGTGTGAAATGATATCAATAACTGTGGACTAAAGTACTGCAGAACAATTAAATAATGGTGATCCTCGGGTAAGGCGGAAATGGCGTCGAAAATCCGCCATTGAATACTGGGGTAATAATAATCCATAACCTTAGGACGATTTTTTTACACCCTTTCTAAATATTCTATTCTAGCAGCAATAAGAGTGAAAACTACGTCATCCTCTTCTGATCCACTGAAGGAGGAATCGAAAGAAACGCCTGCATACAATACAACTGCTGCAGGTCCCAATACCATTTGATCTTCCACCATGGCTTTTACAGCCGGTTGCAAAAGATGCTCGTGGTCGTTCCAGAGTTGCAAGCTAGCTGAGCTAGCCATGACGTAGGCGTATGCTGGGCCAACTTAGCGCTAGCAAAGCGCTTGATTCTGGCACGCCACTAATATGCATACGCACTCCACGCATAGGCCTAGAATAGACCTATTATGAAAAAATTAGTGATTAGGCCTAAATGTGCTCCAGTTAGGGCCTATGTTTAGTTTTCATATAGGCCTAGTTGCAGTATATTTAGTTTTTCACACTAAACACTCGATGGTAGAGCCATTGAGTAAATAAATATCCATGGTAGACCTTGGGAAACTAAATATCCTTACGGGGTATGGCCTCTGCCTAGGCATTAAGAATATACCTCTATACTTAATGGCCTAGGGTCTTTTAGGTAGGGCCTATGCCCTAGACCATTGATTTCAAAAATCAATGCCTAGTCCATTGCCTCAGGCCTATGAGAACTAGGCCTATAACCTCCAAAATACTGGAAAACTCTACGATATAGGCCTAGTACTAATAAATATGCTATTAATAATATAAATGTAATAACTGTCTAGATTAGGTCGCAGCTAATAATCTTTGAAAAATATTCTTACCTTGACCATTGCCTTGACGTTATTACTTATTCCACCTTCTTCATCTTCTTCTTCTGTAATTTTTTTATTGGCCTTGGATTATGAGAGTATCTTTATTGGCTAAGGCCCGGTATTACGATCGAGGATTAAACATGAGTTATCTAGTTTGTTTCGGGGTTATCTGTTTCGCCGTATTACGATCGAGATTAACTTAGAATTCTTGAGATCAAGTTAATATTACTGTGGCAACCATAACTACTGCTTTTGATGCGAATTAAAGATAACTCAGAAGTAACTCACCAATTTCACAGAAATTTTTTTCGGTATAGTGAAATTGAGTCTTCGCTTCGCTCATCCAATTAAAACAAAAATAAAAATGTATATATACATACCTACCTTCATTTTTTTGGTACCGACATTAGTGATACAATATAATAATCGAGATCACGGTAGGGTAGGTTCAACATGCAACATATAAAACTAGTGTAATATGTATTTATTTTACAGTATAATATGTACATATTATACACCTTGATTGTAGGCCTACATGTTATATTTTTTACAAATAAATAAGATTTCTTTGTAGCCCTAGTTTATTCTGAACAATCAGGAAGCATTTCAATATATCTGTTATTTGATAATTATGTGATATTATTTGAAATTAAAAATATCTTTCAAAAAGGAATACATCACTTTTTGTGTTAACACAAGCTCAATATAGAATTGTAACAAATTAATAATACAAATTAATAATAATAATAATGACACTATCAATATAATCCTATGGAACAAACAGCACCACATCATTTGTATTAGTGAAATTGAGTTTTGTGTTCGTAATCCTATAGTTGAATAATTTGTTGATAATGATATCAATACTGTAGCAAAAAAGTACCCAAAAAGTGATAACCATCAAAATTATCACACCAACTGTATACTTTCTGGAATTATGTTATATTTAATAACTAGGAAAACGCGTTATGTGTTTTCGCGTTGATGGAATAGCTAGAACATATCAACATATCTTTGGATTGGTTATATATATATATATATATATATATATATATATATATATATATATATATATATATATATATATATATATATATATATATATATATATATATAAATATAGATATATATATATATATATATATATATATATATATATATATATATATATATATATATATATATATAAATTTACATTTACCGTGAGATCCTACACACAATTCCTACTAACAATTCCGTCACTGCCCTCCTACTTCTTGAATAATTTCTATAATGCCCATTCACGACACACTTCTTACTGCTAAGTTTCGATGAAGCAGTTCATTGGAGAATGTTCTAACATAGTAGGGCCTACTGACTCAAAATATATATATATATATATATATATATATATATATATATATATATATATATATATATATATATATATATATATATATATATATATATATATATATATATATATATATATATATATATATATATATATATATATATATATATATATATATATATATATATATATATATAGATATATATATATATATATATATATATATATATATATATATATATATATATATATATATATATATATATATATATATATATATATATATATTTATATAAATATATGTATGTATGTATTGTTGAATGCTTTCTTTCTGATATGTTTATACTGTGACACTGATGCTTCTCATATCATATGATTAATCAAGAATAAATGAATATCATCATTATCATTATGCATAATTATATTAATTACGGTCATGAAGTTTCTAAAGGTTATAGGTGGAAGAACGATCATGTGATCAAACCCAGTGTTGGGGAGTGAACTTAAAAAATGAACGCGTTCACGGGAACGCGTTCATTTTTTGATGAACTTTTATATGAACGCGTTTGTTTTTCACATAATGAACGTGAACTTGGTAAAAGTTCCTTTTCGGTCACGAACTTTTTCAAAAGTTCGAAAGTTTGCCGGTGAGACGTTTTTTTCAAACGAGTAGTACATTTTTCCATGACGTTGTACTTGAGTGAGAGAGATGGAGATAGACGCGGTTTTCTGACCAGTAAGCCCTACCAATATTAGTCATATAATACTGTCGGTGGTCCAAATTGACGTTAAAAGTTAAAAAAAAAAACGCGAAATGAACTTTCACGTGAACTTATGTACTTTTCACACGAACTTGAACTTTTCAGAATAAAATATAGAAAATGAACTTGAACTTTTGAAAAGTTCATTCTCACAGTAATGAACTGAACTTTTGTAAAGTTCTTTTTAAAAAGGAACTTCCCCAACACTGATCGAACCTCGCCATTTTCGATTGTTATGACGGAATTGTTATGTACATGAAAAATAAAGACTATTCTATCTCTATTCTATTCTAAGTAGGAATATGAAAAAAGCAAAAGGTAACTGCAGACTTGGAAATCAATTTAATTTCTCCTGTTGGTCGATATCTGTCATCAGCAGCAGCTCACAGGCTGTATGTGTGTGATACCCGCTAATCAACACATCCACGCTAGGAGCCCTTAATACGAGCTAATGAACATTTTTATTATTAACCCACGCTCACATTTCAGACTTCGTCATGATAAAAACAAGACTCGTCTTATCTCGTATCCACCGTGCTCTGTTATGACGTCGAACATAGAAAGAAATAATAAAGAAATATTAGAAAGCAGTTTCATTTACAGGAGGTAGAACTGCTTTATCGACTCTGGTTAAGCTTATGGTTGGATTGCAGAGATGAGTTCCAACCCTGGCCTACCTCAGACGCCGTCCAAGTAAGAAATTGCATTGAGAGAGCAATGCAATTTCTTACTTAGGCGGTAGGCTGGGGTTTAAACTCCGTTTCTGCAATCCAACCAATGAGATTGCGACTCTTCATTTCGAAATCGACGTCATCAAAGATCGATAGTGCTGAAATTCACAGATTTTTTGTTTGTTGACACTTGACAGTCCAACATAACCTAAGAACTAAGAAGTTTATTGCCGATGTATTACAATTATTATTGCTGTAATAGAATGGATAGAACTACCGTGGATTTGTTATTGCTTCGGTTTATAAAGATGACAATAACTATTGGTCAATAATGTCATCAATCTTACAATCTATCTTCAGAAAATGGCGGATGATTCGAAATCTAGGCCTATGTACCCTATATGTAGACACATGTAAAAATAGCAATTGCTATAAAAGCAATGAAATCTAAAAGTGCTTTTTATTAGTTTTCCTGATATTTCTTCATGTTTCTATAGGGCCTACATTTGATGTTGTTTGAGCATGTTTTTGAAAAGGCAACAAAGTGCTACAAACATCTGAATCCGCTACGTTTCAATGTACTTGCGATATAGATGCTATATTCAGAATAGAAGCATTATAGATGCTATTTTTCCCAAAATTATTTCAATTGATTTGTAAATGGGGAAAGTTGGTTGAGGAATTTGAAAAAAGTGCAGTTGCAAATGCAGGCGGCAGATGACTTGTACATTTAACCCGCTTGTGGACACTACTTTTCTAAAAACAATTGGGATGTTTCTCTTGTAGGTTCATTGTACGTTATCCAGTAATTTTACCAGTACCGTACTGTTGTGATGCTACAGAACACTGTTGCGCTACAAAACACGATGTTTCAAAGTAATAGATGCACCAAAGCATGACCAAAGTGTTACTTTTCAAATTCGAAATGATATGGTGAGAAAAAAGAAGAGCTATGTTTACATGTCTCTACCTGTACGTAATAGGTGTGGAGCAGCGCTGATTGATCAAATTTCCTACTTTTGACGTAAACTTAAGAAACTAGGTTTGGAGTTTGCAAACTTCTACGTTTAATACTGTTGATACGTTAATATGTTGAAATCTTCTGCTAAGTTTAATGTTGTCGTGAACAATAACAAGAAATACGTATAAAAAACAATTTGTAAGTTCCTAAGTTTACTGTTAATGTCTAATTTTGAATGTGCCAGTATTAATAATAAAGAAGGCCTTGTTTTCTTCGTTTCCAATTAGCCTAATTGGTGACACTTGTTGCTTGGATTTAAATGGTATCTTAATAGATTTGAGTGATTTGAAAATATTATATTAGGCCTATATATATTTTTTTTATGAAAACAGTTGATCCGATCTGAGTGAAAGTTGGAAATAATGTGTATCATCACCATATTAAATTTCCCTGAGAATATGAATTCTCCCGTGATGAATATTTTTCATGTTTTTTTTCCTCTGGGTTATTCTTATGGGATTTTTGAAAACTTTGAAATGAGCTTTCTCAGAACTGGCTCAACCGATTGCGCCTACCAGTGGAATGCGAACAAAAAACAAACGAAAAAGTGCTTTTCTTTCGAGTAGCCTATGGTGAAATTGAGTCTTTGTTTTGCGCATCCAGTGAATGCAAAATGAATAATTGTTCAATTCCACAGTGAACCTGTAATACATTCTTTGTGGAGATTTACGTGAACTGTATGTACATGTCTAAAAGTGAAAAATAAAGAAATATAAACATAGTAGAATTTATGAATTCAAACCATTTAAAATTTTAACAACAAATCAGAACAACAGATAAAATAGGTCTATATGTGAAATATGTCAACGTTACTTGCTAATTTTAATATTCAGGCGAACAATATCGTTGATTTTTACAACCCTCAGCTATTGCAGCGATCTTAGCTATCCACAACAACCAAGCTTTTAATGCAGGTTGAATGAAAATAAATGTGTTTCATACTTACACAACAATAGCAAATAAACAATAGAAGTAAGATATGTTTTTCTGATGTGATAACTTCAATCTCTTCATTATATAGGAAACAATATTTACAAGTAAACCTTCTGGAATTTCTATAGGCCAATTATAGATTATTTATATATTAAAATTGGCAAAAACATGAACGCTCTCTTTCATATAGGCTTTATTTTGATTGTTCAAGAGCTATCAAAAGCAACCAAACAGATTGTTTACTCTCGATGGCGAAACGAATGTTGGAAAAAACGTATTCGAGCTAACACGCCGTTATTACACATTTTTAGTATTAACGGGTTGTTAGCTAATGATAGATTTAATGAAATATTGAAAAATTGGTAATTAACTTCATTTAAAGGGGCAGTGAGTTGCAAACCTTAATTCTCACCATTGGTCCGTCTCATTATGTTATGACAGAAAACGCCCTTTAAAAATAAATAACTATTCTAAATATTCCCAATTTTTTTTTGGAAAACATAGGCTGTGTCAGAACGCCCAATATTTGCGGAATATGATTTCGTTCTGTTCAGTATTGTACAAACGTCTGTCGTTCCAAACTAAACTGCAAGCAAGCTAGCGGTCAGCGCATGTCAAAGATATATGTCAAATATAAATCAAAATGTGTTGACAGTCCTAGGTTATTGCTGGGCACTGTACAATCAAAACTGCAACTGAAAAGCCACACGCCAATAAGACATTGTGGCGTGTGGCAGCTGTGGCTGTATGCTATTGTTGCAATTTGTTGCAGTAAATTATATGGCAGAAATAAGTAGCTATGTTATACACATCAAACAAAAGATGACATTCAAGCGCAGATATTTTGTAGTCCTGAACACTCGGTGATATAACAAATAGCGTTGTCTCGTCCCCTCATGATGGAACTATAGGCCTAGGCATATTGATGAATCATGAAATATATCAGTTCTGAAAAAAACATTATTAGTTGGATAATTATGTGGATCCAAGAAGGTGTGAGAAAAAAAAATCCTGGAAATCATTCCAACTGGCCAGCCTAAAGAATAATTCACTCCACTATGATACGTGCGCTAGCATCGCTCTGTCGCCGCTTAGAAGGCTTAGTTTTACGTCTTCTAACGAAGTTAGATACTAAAGTCTTTGCCCTAATATTCATACATTTTCCCTTGACCCAGGTTGTAGTAGTATTAGTAGTAATAGTAGGCCTATTCATTTGACGGAGCATTTGTCACTAACAATTGGATCTCTGGTTTCATTGTAACGTATATAGCAGTTATTTTTAGCTGAATGCTGATTCATAAAATTAATGTATACATTACATTAAATTTCAGTGATGAATTTGTTACAATTCTATATTGAATTTGTGTGAACTACTTCTCAAAATGTCATGCATTCCTTTTGAAATGTATTTTCAATTTCAAATAAAATTGTATCATATTTAGTATAACAGATATATCAAAATGTTTCCTAATCGCTTGGAAAAAAATAGGCCTACAAAGAAATCTTATTTTACTTAGGCCCGGTATTACCAAGTCCAGTTAGCTTTTATCTGACAGTTCAAACTTGTTATCACCATGGTTACCCATGTTATTTGTTTTCACCAACTCTCAGATAAATACTAACTGGCCGTGGTAATACTGGGCCTTAGTGAAAAATATAACATAAAATCAAGGCATATCATAGTATAGGGCCTACTGTGACGCCTTTAGACAACAAAAATGGAATGTTCACGAGGAAATCCCATGTGTAGCAGAGGATGGTTCCAACAAACGAGTCGATATCATTGCTATACGACCTGATGAGAAGAAAGTTATCATTATGGACCCCACTATCAGATATGAGACTGAATATGAACAACTATCTCATATAAACACTGAAAAGAGAAAACACTACATTCCATGCATCAAAGATCTGTCAACGAAATACCAAATTGATGCAAAGTACTGGGATGTAGTGGGATTGATAGTGGGAGCTCGCGGCAACATTCCTGAATTTTTATGCACTTTTCTCGATAATCACAAAATCCCAGAGAAGGTATTATTAAGAAATATTGTAAACTCAGTTTTGATAGATTCGGTAGGTCTTTTACAGCACCATTTATATTCTTTCAAATAATTTCAATCTTTTTGATAATATTAATAATACCTTCTTTTTCTATTACCTTCTTCCATTTTCATATTTTTTTTCATACTTTTGTTATCTACCCTCAATTAAATTAGTTTTATAATATTTCAGGATTTTTCTGTATTCAATTTTTTATCACTTTTGTAAATAACCATTGTACTATGTATTGACTATATTACGCTGTACCATCTTGGTATCCCGCTATGCGGACAGCCGTCAATTAAATTGTCATTCTCTCTCTAAATACTTATTACACCAGTTTCATATGTTACCTATTTAACCTACGATCCAGATTATTATCCTGTTTCACCGACAGCGTCAGTACCAAAAAATAGAGGTAGGTAATGTATATATATATATATATATATATATATATATATATATATATATATATATATATATATATATATATATATATATATATATATATATATATATATATATATATATATATATATATATATAAATATATATATATATATATATATATATATATATATATATATATATATATATATATATATATATATATATATATATATATATATATATATATATATATATATATATATATATATATATATATATATATATATATATATATATATATATATATATATATATATATATATATATATATATATATATATATATATATGTATATATATATATATATATATTTATATATATGTATAGTATAGTGTCTTTATCGGTAAATTTGCCTCTTTCGAGAAAGATTTGGGGTCCAGCAAACATTTACACGTCGCAATGTTTCTGTCATGTTTTAGTAACCATCTTCAAGTGTTCTATCTCCTGGGGGTGTATTCCTGTACAATTAGTTTTATCTCTGAGATAATCCTAGTCTGAGTTAATACCGTGTTAATACAGGTTTTAGAGAGGTTCAACTTCGTATTCATGTACGAGTTTTATAGTAGGTTTAAGGGAAGCGTAGGTTAGTACGTCGGTAAAACAGTTTTTTGACAAATGTTGTTACAAATCAGCTAAAATGTACCTAAATCTCATCCAATTTCAATGAAACTTGAACCAAATCAAATCTCAGCCTAATGAACTATTTACAATGAAATTAAATAAAGAACAAAAAGTTGACTTAAGTTCGATCGATCCACGCCCTCCTAGCCCTGAAAGCAGCCGCGCTAACGATGCAACCGAACTGCCACTGTGAAATTTGCTCTCAGAACAACATAAGTATACAAGCTTTGAAAAGAATTCTGGCAAATGGACTATTAATAATAAAACTGATAGGAAAATTATTTCAATACATTCATATTCTGTTGCCTTCAGTTCTTATTCTAGAAACCGCATTCTCGTAACGATATTCACTACATTATATATTTAAATTAATATTTGAAATCTTGAAGTGCATCTTAAAACACGCTTAACCCGCTCTTTGGCAGGTTCAAGTTGATCCTACTTTTCTGGTATTATTTCCGGGTCTATCTTTTTAGGAATACCAAGTTAATACCACCATCACTAAAACCGGATTAAATCGTACAGGAATGCACCCCCTGGTGAGTCAGCAATGGAAGACTTCGTCAATCACTTCGGTTGCTGACTCGTCCGACGAACTTCACGGATAATGTCTATTGCACCGCAAATCTTTCACGAAGGAAGCAAATTTATCGTTAAAAACATGATACCACATGAACGATACCTTGAAAATTGACAATATCATTATATATATATATATATATATATATATATATATATATATATATATAGATATAGATATATATATATATATATATATATATATATATATATATATATATATATATATATATATATATATATATATATATATATATATATATATGTACCGATATCATAATTAAGGTTGATTCTTCGATCCCTTATTAATTTTATTATACTTTGAAATGAAATTATGGAAATATATGTATATATAAGCATTGCGGTCGGTCAGGGTGAGCTAGGTAAGCTGAAATTACCGTAGAGAACACGTCATTATAATGAGAATAAAAACCTAAATCAACTTTTAAAAATTGAATTGTAGTAAAAATGAAAATATACAATGTATTTTATTATAAGTATAAGAAAAACATCGAATTTTCAGTATAAATCCATGTCGTACTTTCAATTAATTTTTAATCCACACAATTGTTACTGGTTGCTATTACAGTAGAGCTTTTATTATGAAGCCCCATAGCACAACTCTGTATCGCACTCTGTGTTTCCGCTTCACCTCAACACACACGCCTCCCTCATGCGTCAGGGTCTCTGGCTTGATGTACGTTTGCAGCTCTGACTGCTTCGGCTAATAATTAGAGTGAGTGGCATTGTGTTTAGGCAAACACTCGATGCCATGGCATCATTACGTCAGATATAAACTCAATTTTCAACTGCAACAAATTTCCCATGCCCCCAGTCGCGAGTTGTCCGTGATCTTGTCTGCTCACACGGATGGGAGTTAGACACCCCATTCTCAGACAAACATAATCCCAATTCTGCCAAGGGTTGTCTCTGGCTTGGCGCCGCCGCACACTCAGGCGGGCATAAGACACACATAACCCAACTTTTTAGACAGATAACCCCACTTATAGAACAGACTTAACCCCACATCTAGGACAGACATAACCTCACTTCTTAGACAGACATAACCCCACTTATGGGACAGACATAACCACACTTCTTATTCAGACACGGTCTTCCAGCCCCAGATCCATCCACGGGTTATCCGTGGCTTGGCGCCATCGCTCCATGATCTGGACACAAAACTGTCTCAGATTTCAACTGTGTCAGATTCAAACTGCGTCAAATTTCAACTGCGTCAGATTTCAATTGCGTCAGATCTCAACTGCGTCAGATTTCAACTGCGTCAGATCTCAACTGTGTCAGATCTCAACTGCGTCAGATTTCAACTGTGTCAGATCTCAACTGCGTCAGATTCCAACTGCGTCAGTTTGCAACTGCATCAGATCTCAACTGCGTCAATTTAAACTGCGTCAGTTTCAAACTGCGTCAGATTTTTACTTGAGATGTTTTTGCTATGAATAGTACTACATACAAAACTGGAGGGGAAATACCCCCACCATGGACAGGTACAGTCTTAGCAGCAAATCAAAGCTGACGCAGTTGAATACTGACGCAGTTGAAATCTGACGCAGTTGAAAACTGACGCAGTCGAAAACTGACGGAGTCGAAAACTGACGCAGTCGAAAACTGACGCAGTCGAAAACTGACACAGTTGATAGCATGCCATATATATATATATATATATATTATTTTGAATTATATACATTATTCATTTATATGTATATGAATACATATATATATATATATATATATATATATATACATATATATGTATATATATATATATATATATATATATATATATATATATATATATATATAAATATATGTATTCATATATATATATATATATATATATATATATATATATATATATATATATATATATATATATATATATTTATATATATCTATGTTCCAAACAAGTTTCATTTCTTCTGTTGTATATTCTAATTCAACCCTGAAGATGCCCAGACAAATCTGGGCGAAACGTCGGTCACATATCAAAGAAGATATCCATAAATATACCCAAAATGTGTCATTGTTCAATTATATGCATCATGGAAGAGAAAGTTTAAAAGCATCTCTCTCTCTCTCTCTCTCTCTATATATATATATATATATATATATATATATATATATATATATATATATAATATATAAATATACATATATATATATATATATATATATATATATATATATATTATATATATATATATATATATATATATATATATATATATATATATATGTTTATATATATATATATATATATATATATATATATATATATATATATATATATATATATTTATATATATTTATATATATATATATATATATATATATATATATATATATATATATATATATATATATATATATATATATGAATAAATAAATATATATATATATATATATATATATATATATATATATATATATATAAATATATATATATATATATATATATATATATATATATACATATATATATATTTATATATATATATATATATACATATATAGTTACATAGCTATATGTAGCCATATATAGATTTATATCGATATATATAGCTATAGATATATGAATATATAGATATATAGATATATAGATACATGGCTATATGGATATATGGATATATGGATGTATAGATATATAGTTATGTCGATATATAGATATATAGTTATATAGATAAATGGATAAATAGATATATGGATATATAGATTTATAGATGTATGGATATATAGATATATGGATATATGAATATATAGATATATAGATATATAGATATATAGATATATATTATTTTTAATACAGTTATATAGATATATAGATATTTGGATATATAGATATGTGGATACATAGATATATAGATCCATAGATATATAGATATATAGATATATTGATATATAGATATATAGATATATAGATATGTTGATATATAGATATATAGATATAGAGATATAAAGATATAAAGATATATAGATATATAGATATATAGATATATGGATATATAGATATATAGATATATATAGATATATGAATATATTGATATACAGATAAATGATATATATATATATATATATATATATATATATATATATATATATATATATATATATATATATATATATATATATATATATATGTTTATATATATATATATATATTTATATATATATATATATATATATATATATATATATATATATTTATATATATATATATATATATATATATATATATATATATATATATATATATATATATATATATATTTATATATATATTTATATATATATATATATATATATATATATATATATATATATATATATATATATATACATATAGGTATATCGTCATATGGACATATAGACATAAAGACATATAGACATATAGAAATATAGACATATAGACATATAGAAATATAGATATATAGACATATAGACATATAGACATATAGACATATAGACATATGGACATATAAACATATAGAGATGAAGATATGGAGATATAGAGATATGGAGATATAGAGATTTAGAGATATAGAGATATGGAGATATAGAGATATGGAGATATGGAGTTATAGAGATATGGTGAAATAGCGATATGGAGATATGGAGATATGGATATACAGAGTTGAAAGATATAGATAACAAGGGATACAGAGATATAGAGATATAGTGATATAGAGTTATGAAGATATAGAGACATAGAGATACAGGGATTCAGAGATATAGAGATCTAGAGATATAGAGATATTGATATATGGAGATATTGAGATATGGAGATATCGAGTTATAGAGATATGGAGATGTGGAGATACAGAGATATAGAGATATAGAGATATAGAGATATGGAGATATATAGATATCGAGGTATGGTAATATGGAGATATGAAGATATGGAGATATAGAGATTCGGAGATATAGAGATTCAGAGATTTGTAAATATGGAGATATAGAGATTTGGAGATATAGAGATATGGAGATATCGAAATATGGAGATATTAGGATATGGGGATATAGAGATATAGAAATTTAGAGATATGGGGATCCAGAGATATGGAGTCTTGTGATATGGAGATATGGAGATATAGAGATATCGAGATATGAAGATATGGAAATATGGAGATTTGAATATATGTGGATATAGCGATATGGAGATATAGAGTTGGAGAGATATGGAGATGAAGAAATACGGGATATGAGATATGTAGATATGGAGATATGGAGACATAGAGATATGGAGATATGAGAAAATAGAGATGAAGAGATATGGAGATATGCAGATATAGAGATATAGAGATGAAGAGATACGGAGATATGGAGGTATAGAGACATGAAGATTAGAGATATAGAGATATAGAGATGTAGGGATATAGAGATATGGAAATATATATATTTTTTTTAATAACATCGAAACTTGATACAAAATCATTGTTCCCCAATTAAGGCTATGGATGAAAGATAGGATCGTTTGGACGGGGCACCACAAGGGCGATCTTACCACCCCATTTTGATTATTTGAAACTAATGGTCTTCAACACCAGGACTGCGCTGTCTGTGACCATAATTTTTCGCCGTAGATAAAAGTCTTTTAGTATAAACACACGAATGTTGATATCTTCCACTTTGAACTAAGTCTCTTGGGCAATGATTACTCCTTTTCCTTGACAGCAGATGTAAAATTGATCATTATACAAAATGCACAGATTAAATTAGTGATGGGCCTATAATGTTATAATCAGGCCTATCGCTCTACTAATTAATGGTCGTGGCCAATTAGTACTTCATCCAAGCATTTGCTTCGAGGACTGTGGTAAACCACGAAAAACCACGTCAGGATGGATAAATATGGAAATATGGAGATATAGAGATACAGAGATGTAGAGATGTAGAGATGTAGTGATGTAGAGATATAGAGATAGAGATATGGAGATATAGATATTTCGAGATATAGAAATATGGAGATATGGAGATATAGAGATATTGAGATATCGTCATATGGAGACATGAAGATATGGAGATATGGAGATATGAGGATATGGAGCTGAAAAAGATATAGAGATATAGAGATATGGAGATATAGAGATATAGAGATAATGGGATATAGAGATGAAGTGATTCGTAGATGCGGAGATATGGATATTTGAAGATAGAGATATATAGATATGAAGATATGGAGATATGGAAATATGGAGATATAGAGATATAGAGATATGGAGATATGGAGATATGGAGATTATAGAGATATAGAGATGGAGAGATATGGGGATATGAAGATTAAGAGATATAGAGGTATAGAGATATGAAGATATAGAGATATAGGGATATGGAGATATAGAGATACGGAGACATGGAGCTGAAGATATATGGTGATATGAAGATATTGAGATACAGGGATATGGTGATTTCGTGATATGAAGATATGGAGATATGGAGATGGAGAGATATGGAGATATGGAGATATGGAGATATGGAGATATAGAGATATAGATATATGGAGATATGGAGATATAGAGATATGAAGATATAGAGATATAAGGATATAGAGATATATACGGATATATATAGATGAATATATATTCATGTATATATATATACATATTTCTATATCTATTCAAATATATATATATATATATATATATATATATATATATATATATATATATATATATATATATATATATACATATATATATATATATATATATATATATATATATATATATATATATATATATTTATATACATTGAACAATGAACACTCAAAAAAGAATGAACCAATTTTGGAACGAGGGAGACTCCTTGTCCAAGATAAAGATAAAGCTGAAGCGTTTTGTAAATACTACGCTTCAGTGAGTAACTACGAGAAGTGCAACCTCAGCAAAGTGTATAAAAAACTTGAAAACGATGGACTTCAACCAGATGAGAACATTCCAAGTGATACATTATTTGAAAATGATTTGAATGGAAAGTTTCATTTTGCTGAACTGGAGAGTTCACTTCGATTGACAAAACTCAAGAAATCTCCTGGAGTTGATGGTATCACGTCAGAGATGTTGATTCATTTGGGACCCATGGCTAAGAATACTATTCTCAGGTTGATGAACATAATGTGGGATACTACCATACCTGCTGTATGTAGAAAGGCGGAAGTAGTTCCTCTCGCAAAAAAAGACAAAACAGCAGATAAACTTGAAAACTACAGACCCATTGCACTAACAAGTACTTTCTGCAAAGTTTCAGAAAGAATGGTGATGTCCCGTCTGAATTCTTTCCTTGAAGAACACAATCTCGTCGCCCCTGAGCAGTCTGGATTTAGAAAACACAGATCGACGATCGACCAAATTGTGCGTGTTTCTCAAGATGTGAAGGATGGTTTTCAAAGGAAAGAATCCACATTGGCAGTTTTAGTGGATTTCAAAGCTGCATATGATACGGTGTGTCGACAAATTCTCATAGAAAAGTTATGGAGAATGAATGTCCCACGGAAGATCATTCGATGGGTTATGCAGTTTCTCGCACAAAGATTTATAAGAGTTAGAGTTAATCAGTCATGCTCAGGATACCGTCAAACACACCAAGTTCTACCACAGGGAGCAGTTTCCAGTCCCACATTGTTTAACGTGATGGTTAACGATCTCCCGAATAAAATCAAAAGCATTGGAGGAGCTAATGCACTGATGTATGCTGATGATCTTATCATATGGACGACGGGATCATGCATAGTAACAATGCAAACTAAGATCAATGAAGCTCTCTCAACACTGAAAAACTGGACGGAGGCGAATAAGATGACTGTCAACACCGAAAAAACTACATACCAATTGTTTTCAATGTGTACAGCACAACATCAGATACAGCTTCAATATAATGGACTACAGTTAAGTTCAGTTAAAAGCAAGTATTTGGGAGTGCATATGGACAACAAACTCACGTGGAAAGAACATACCCAGAAACTAGCTGACATTGGAAAAGCCCGTTTGAAAATACTGCGAAGACTAAGTTCCACTCGGTGGGGTGCTACACAAGATGTTCTTTCTACAACGTATAAGACATACGTCAGACCGGTGCTGGAATATGGCCGAGAGGCCTTTTGTACTGCTAGTCAAACCAATATTAAAATTCTCGATTTAGTTCAAAATCAAGCTCTTAGAATGATATGTGGCGCCGCAAAGTCTACTCCAATCACAGCGATGGAAATTCAAACGCAAATCGAGCCACTATCTATTCGAAGAGAAAGAGCTGCTATTGTTCAACAAGAGAAACAATTGAGACTTAACGACTCGTACTGGGAATCATATGAGCCACCAGTTTTACGAATACCATCCCAGATAGGTTTCAGTGCTGCTGTCAATAACATGAAGACGAAGTTTGAGATAGAAGTTGACGTGGCCTCAAGGAAACCTTTTCCACCTCCTTCATCGTCATTGCTTTTATTACCCAAGACGAGAATAAAGCTGATTGACGAGATGAATAAGAAAGATACGATGAATGTATTCGAACTGAAGCAACTGTCTCTACGTACAATACATACTTTATACCCTTCAAATGAGTGGCTTCATGTTTTCACCGACGGTTCGGCAGATGCTGTTCAATCGAATGCTGGTGCTGGAGTATACAGCATCATGTTCCAAAAATCGGCTGCAGCAGGAAGATATGGTTCATGCTTTGATGGGGAAATGGAAGCGATTAAGATAGCATTTGAGTTAATACGCGAGCGTACCATTCCTCGGAAAATTGTGGTTTTTGTCGACTCCAGAGCAGCTATTCAAGCTATTACATCAAAGGCAACTGATTGTTCAATCACCAATCAATGTCAAAAACTATCCCACGATCTGATAGAGGATGGTTGGTCATTGATTTTACAATGGATCCCGAGTCACTGCGGAATCGAAGGAAATGAAAAGGCTGACGAACTCGCCAAATTGGGATCCAATCAGAGGCAGCACACAATACCAATGTCGATAGCTTCCTACAAAAATATGCTCAAAATCAAATCCAAAACTATTTTAAATCAGGCCCAAGAAGATGTCGCTAGAGGAAAGAGATGGGAGTCTTTGCTGGAAAAACCGATACATTGCAATACCCTGCCTCGTTCTACTGCAGTCGCGATCTTCAGGATTACAACAGGCCATGATTTTCTTTACAAACATCTGAAGAGAATAGGAGTTAAAGCAAGTTCCATGTGTCCCCTGTGCAAGCTGGAAGATCAAAATGCAGAACACCTACTTGTATGCCCAGCACTTGATCAACACCGAGCTCTGTTAAAAAATCAAGGTTTGTCTGGGGATTGTCTAATGGCAGCTTTGTACTGGCAGACGAGAAGAGACATATCAGAAGTAGAGTTCCTACTACAATCGTGACGAATATATTCTCAAGGAGAAGCAGTTCTGACTACCGTACATCAAGTTACATCAACAGCTTGAAACATTTTTTTTTCATCCTGATTGATGGTTTTCCATGGTTTCCCTCAGACGTCCAAGAATTCACAAGCATTCAATATTGAGAAAATCAGAAAAAGAAAAAAAGAGAAAAAAAAGAAAAAACAAGAAAAAACAAGAAAAGAAAGAAAAAAAGGGTTGAATAATAATCAAATACAATAACTAGAATGAATGAAATGAAAAAGAAAACAAAATGAAAAGAATAAAGAAAGAAAAAGAAAAAAGAAAATGATGAAAAAAAAAATGAAAATAAGAATGAAAATAAAAATGAAAAAGAAGAAGAAAAAAAAATGAAAGAAAAAATAAAAAAAATGAAGAGAAATAAAAAAAAATGCGAAAAAATAAAAAAAAGAAGAAAAAAAAAGAAAATAAAAAATGAAAAAGAATGAAAATAAAAATAAATTAATTAATGGATGAAAGACAAAAGGAAGATGAAGTAAAAAAAATGAAATGGAATGAGGAGAAGAAATGAATGAATGAATAAAGGAAAAGAGAGGGGAAAAAAAAGAGAGAAAAAAAGAGAAAGAAAAAAGAAGTAAGAAGAAGAAGAAAATATATATATATCAAACACAACAAGAAGAGAAGAAAAGAAGAGAAGAAGTTGGAAGAAAAAGCTCAAGACCAACAAACACCTTTTTTTATCCATCCTGACGTGGTTTTTCGTGGTTTCCCACAGTCCTCGAAGCAAATGCTTGGATGAAGTACTAATTGGCCACGACCATTAATTAGTAGAGCGATAGGCCTAATTATAACATTATAGGCCTATCACTAATTTAATTTGTGCTTTTTGTATAATGATCAATTTTACATCTGCTGTCAGGGGAAAGAAGTAATTAATCATTGCCCAAGAGACTTAGTTCAAAGTGGAAGATATCAACATTCGTGTGTTTATACTGAAAGACTTTTATCTACTGCGAAAAATTATGGTCACAGACAGCGCAGTCCTGGTGTTGAAGACCATTAGTTTTAAATAATCAAAATGGGGTGGTAAGATCGCCCTTGTGGTGCCCCGTCCAAACGATCCTATCTTTCATCCATAGCCTTAATTGGGGAACAATGATTTTGTATCAAGTTTTGATGTTATTAAAAAAAAAAAAATATATATATATATATATATATATATATATATATATATATATATATATATACATATATATATATATATATATATATATATATTCATATATATATATATATATATATATATATATATATATATATATATATATATATATATATATATACATATATATATATATATATATATATATATATATATATATATATGTGATGTAGGGCGCTCATTCTTAATCATTTCCAAACTGGGTTGGCTTTTGTCTAAATTGATTTGAGTGCTTTTATTAAATGTATGCAATAGTTGTTGCATTCTGGTAAATCACCTGATGCATCGAACTATTGTACAGCACTACGCATAATATTGCGTATTGAGTGAAATGTCAGCATTCCTCAACTTTTTCCATTCACTTACTTATGAAGCCGACTAGACTCGATCAAAGTCCACTGACGAGTGTATTGTTAACTTTGCAAAGATCACGCATAATCGCCCTGATTAAACTGGGAGCTACTGTGGAGAGATGTTGTGCGAGTATTCATGTAAGTAATGGACGAGAATATAATTTACTTTAGTTTAACAACTGATTGATTATTTCGTGCCCTAGTCCTTTTCATTCCAATGAATCATGACAAAATTTGTTGACAGCGTTGAGATCTCTGCAAGAAGGAGATAACCCAATAAATTTCGAAATTATCAATAATTATTGAATATCGGTAAAACGATGTTTGGATGTAAAGTAGGGATGTTAGGGCATAGTCATCGTGAGATTTCAAAGTCATTATCATGCTTGTAAAGTTTCTAACTTTTTATGTGACATTTTTCCCAATAGTGATTTTCAATGGTAAATCAATTTTTCTTTCATCTCAAAAGTGTTTTGTTAATATACGCGATTGTACACGGAGAAGACGTGTTAGTGTTCTCGTGTGATATGCGATTTTGTCAGTGTTGCGGTTTTAAAGTTCGCGTAGTTGCACGTGAAATCTCTGTTCGTCTTCCGGTGAGTAGCTAAAATTGAGCAGTTTTTCGCGCTACATGCATGTCGCATTGTGGTTAGTGTCACTGTCACGTGTAGCACGTGGTAGTTTACGTCAATGTCACTGTCACTGTCAAACTGACGTGGCATTTGGGTTATGTTGATAGTTTTCGAAGTAATATTTATGGATTTGTTTATAGTTTTTCGGAGTTTTAATTATAATTATGGTATTTTAAAACGAAATCAGTCTTAATTTTCAAATTGTAGTTTGAAATGTCAAATAATGGATCAAAGGGACTTGTCATCCGATTTGATGTCAGACAAAGATGTGATGCATGAGATGCACTGTAAGTGATTTATTTTAGGATTCTGAATTTCGGGAAGAAGGAAAGAAAAAAGTGTTCAGAATTATTTCAAATATTTTGACAGCGGACTGTAGGATGCCGTATATTGTTGACGCGGATGTCAACATTGAATTTCAGGATGGAAAAGCTCATGTATTTCCTTTTGAATAGTTATCACGGCAAAGCATGACTTTTTCTATATAATTTTTCCGTTATTTTGAATTAGATTGATTTTTGGAATTTCTTATGAACATGGCGGTTTCCGAATTTGACTTAAAACAACTGAGCGATCAGATTAAGTGCTTGAATGAGGAGATTGCGAGATTAAAGGACGATAAGGCTCGAACTGCTGGGTTACCACTTAAGCTTAAGGATATGACTGTGAGCAACCTCATCGATATATGGAAAGGTGAAGCTTCCAGTGTGTCTGTGTCAGAATTTTTCGGCACTGTTGACAAGGCGGCCCGAGTAGGAAACTGGGGTGATCGCGATAAAATCGAGATCATTGGCCTTAAGGTGAGGGGTGCAGCGGCGCAATTCTTGAGTAGTACAGTTGCCCTTCAGTCGTTCGAGGTAAGTTACGAAGATTTCAAAGACGCATTTTTTGAGCGCTTTCGTGATAAACAACCCGACCAGGTTCACTACTCGAACCTACAGGCGGCAAAGCAAGAGTCTGGTGAGTCAGTTCAGGCCTTTGCTGACCGATGCAAGCAACTTTCACTTCGGACTATCCGAAAAGTTGATAACCCGGAGATCCAGAAGGTTATCGACGAGGAAGGTGAAAGAAGGTTGCTGGCAGCTTTTGTCGCAGGACTGAGTGGTAATCCAGGACAACAGGTACGGTACAGAATGCCTGCTAAACTCAAGGAAGCCGTTGATATTGCTGTTACTGTCAGCAATGATGATGCCAACAGCAAACAAGTAAGGACTGGAGACTCCAAACCGGTGTACTACGCAAAGGGTAAGCCAGTTACCTGCTTCACATGCGGTAAGGTAGGACATACCCAGAGGGACTGCTGTAGTAAGAAAAGCAGCAGCAAGCCTAATAGTCAGGCAACCACAGGTAAAGCAAATTCGGGGAAGGGATACATGGTTGACAAGGTCTGCTACAAATGTCAAAAGAAAGGACATTTTGCCAAGGATTGCTGGAGTAGGAAAGGTAAGCCGCAGGGTGATAACCCAAACGCTTAAAGTTCGGCGCAAGCCCGACCGTCGAACTAAGGGCAGACAAGATACAGTCAGTGTTAGTGCCGAGTGTTCAGATCAAAGCAGTTGAAGAATTATTATTAGATGTAGTAATAGATGGGGAAATTCAACAGTTCATTGTTGATACAGGTGCGACCATATCAATATTGCGTCCGTGCATTGGTTCTGGGACACTCGACAAATGCACAACGTCTGCCAGGGGCGTAACCGGAACTACCATAGGAATACTAGGAACTAAATTAGTTGGGTTTATTTTTAGTGACGTAGAGTATGAATGGGTTTTTCATGTTGCCAATATGGATATGCCACATGCTGGTATTCTAGGACTCGATTTCCTCAAGAGTACGAAATCGATCATTGACTTAGGACGGAAAGAGCTTCGATGTTCTAATGGGCAAGTATCATATAATTTTAAGTCTGAGAGCACCCAGAAATGTCTGTCAGGACATAATCCTTATCCGAAGCCTCGAAGATCGCCACAAGAGCCTGATACGAGATTGATCACCTCAGTATCAGCTCATGAAGTGCAGGAGAGAGTTTTGGGGAGTGCCCAGCAGTTGAATGATGCTGCTCTAGGCAAATGGAGTATTTCTAATCCTAGAGAAATGAGACTACCGGGACGTAGTGAGTGCATCGTGTTTGGTAGGTTAAACAACAAAGGTGGTGGAGCTATTCCGAGGGAACTGGTTGTTGAACCAGTGGAGCTACGAAAACATGGAGTGTTGGTGGCTCGTGTTGTCACTGACAGACAGTTAAACAACGAGGTCATGATGAAGGTTGTGAATACGAGTTTTGAGGAAGTAGGGTTAGAGAGAAATCTGCTACTTGGGACTGCAGAGGGCCTCAAAGCTAATCAACCTCTTCACAAGGTAAGTAGGGTTACGGCAGAAGCTGGTAAGCCCAAAGTTGATGATGAGTTTGAAGAATTGATTCATCAGAAACTTGAGCATCTTGAAACTATGGAAAAGGACATGCTCGCGGCTGTTTTTAAGGAGTTTAAGATGTTGTTTCATGACCAAGGGGATTCAATTGGATGTACCAGTAAGATCAAGCATAAAATAGAAACGGGTGATGCTAAACCGATTCGGAAAGCTATGTACAGGCTTCCCCAAGCACAGGCAGGAATAGTTGAAGAGCACATAACGGACATGCTGAGGTCAGGGATTATAAGTAGATCGGATTCACCTTGGTGCGCACCAATCGTGATTGTTCCAAAGAAGAGCCCTGACGGAACCCCAAAATGGAGGTTTTGTACAGATTTTAGAGGTCTTAATGCAGTGACCAAGGGGGATGCATACCCTTTGCCCAACATTACAGATACGTTAGACCATCTAGGATCTGGAAAGTATTTTACCACTTTAGATTTGGCGTCCGGATACCACCAGATAGAAATCCGAGAAGAGGATGAAGAAAAGACAGGCTTCAGTGTACCAAATTTAGGACACTTTCATTACAATAGGATGGCTTTCGGATTGGTAGGAGCTCCTAGTTCGTTCAGCAGACTGATGGACCAGGTCCTAATAGGGTTGAAGGGTATAGACTGCATGGTCTATTTAGACGACATAATTATATTCAGTCCTACCATAGAAAAGCATGCTGAGAGCCTTCGTCAGGTGTTCTGTAGATTAAAAGAAGCTAATTTGAAGATTCAGCCGAATAAATGTGTCTTTGCTGTTAGTGAAGTGAACTACTTGGGATATGTAGTGACGAAAGAGAGAATTAAACCAGACCCTAGATTGCTTAGCGCTATTAAGAACTATTCAATGCCGAAGTGTATGAAGGATATACAAGCGTTCATCGGGCTTGCAGGCTATTACAGGAGATACATAATCAACTTCGCGAATATTGCCAAACCTCTAACAAGCCTCACTCGGAAGGGTGAGAAGTTTTCATGGGGGAAAAAACAGCGAGAGGCTTTCGATACGCTCAGAAACTTCCTATGTAGCGAATCAATACTAGTCTATCCTGATTTCAATGAACCTTTTATACTCTCGACTGATGCAAGTGGTACTGCTATAGGCGCTATATTATCTCAACTTAAGTATGGGCAGGAAAGACCTATTTGCTACGCGTCACGTCAACTAAATAAGGCGGAGACAAATTACAGTACCACCGAAAGAGAACTTCTAGCAGTGGTGTGGGCTACCAAGTACTTTAGATGCTACTTGTATGGTAGAAAATTTGAAGTGCTGACAGACCACGCTGCTCTAAGATGGCTTCTAAGCCTGAAGGATCCGTCTTCAAGGCTAACCCGATGGGCAATTCGGTTATCCGAGTTTGATTTCACGGTAACTCATAAGCCAGGTAAGAAGCACACCAATGCCGATGCATTAAGCCGTCAGGTGAATGTCGTTGTGCAAAACGATATATATGTCCCACTCATGAGTCGGGACGCAATTCTGCAAGCTCAGCGACAAGACGCTTTCTGCATCGAGCGCATAGAAGGCATAGGTACAGACACCGCCATTGATTACAGAATGAATGATGACGATCTACTGTACTTTGTAAAAGAAGGTAAGTGGAGGATAGTCATTCCTCAAAAGATGACTGTCGACATCATAAAGCATCACTACGATACCGTCTTCAGTGGACATCAGGGAATAAAGAGGACACAGGACACTATTAAGGAACGATATTTTTGGAAAACTATGTTAAAGGACATAGAAAAGTATGTCCTGGAGTGCGATGGTTGCGCGCGTAGGAAACCAGGTCATAGAGTAACGGTACCGATGGGTCAGCATGAACCCACTATGTATCCGTTCGATCAGGTATCAATGGACGTTATGGGTCCGCTACCCTTGACCAAAGACGGGAACCGTTATATACTTTCCTTCATAGATTATTTTTCACGGTATTGTGAAGCCATACCAATTCCCGATCAAACCGCTGAAACTATAGCTAGAGAATTTGTGACTAAGATAGTTACACGTTTTGGTACCCCTAAAAGATTAGTCACAGATCAGGGTAGAAATTTTGTATCATCTCTTATGTTAGAAACATGTAAACTACTGAAGATAAGAAAGATCCAGACAACACCTTACCACCCGCAATCGAACGGCAGGGTGGAAAGGCTGCATCAAACGCTAACTAATAGTATAGCACAGTATACCGATAGGAATCAGAAGGACTGGGACTTGTTTGTACCCTACGCTGTCATGGCGTACAGGAGTACCAGGAACGAAGTGACCGGTTTTTCTCCCCATTTCCTACTGTTTGGTAATGAAATGAGACTGCCATTCAACGATGATATGGAGCCTAGAATAGCAAGGCAGAATTCTGATCAGCAACAGCAGTTGGCTGATAGGTTGAATATGGCATATGAGCTAGTTAGGAAAAACAATCAGAAATCTACTGACTTACAGAAAAAGTACTATGACAAGGGAACCAAGGAAGTATTCTACGATGTAGGACAATTGGTCTATCTGCACAGGCCCGTGGTAAAGAAGGGAGTAACCAAGAAACTTATCAAGCCCTGGGTGGGACCTTATTCCATCCTGGAGCGTATAGGCGACGTGAATTACAAACTTCAACTCGCAGCCGGTAAAGATACAATTGTTCACGCCAATAGAATTAAGCTATGTCATAAAATGCCTCCAAAACCTAGGCGTCGAGGAAGACCCAACAGGGAGAGGAGAGGCAGTGAGTCAAGTGTAGAAGTTGGAAGCGAGCAGTCTGACGTCAGACAAGACGTTACCGGACCGCCCCAACAAATACAGATGTCACTCGAAGCATCACCAACTCTTTCAGCACATCCACAAATCATAGTGGACGAAGCCCCTCCAACTAGTCCAACAGGTAGTAGGTGCGAGGATTCGACAGTGGATCAGCACGGTGATACGTCTGCGGATATATCCGCTAACGCCACCGGAGACATCTCGTCAGATGTGACAGTGGATGATTCACGTGACGTGTCGTCCTGCAACATATCGGGTGAAGAGTGGGTACCTGAAGGCGCTTATTTTCAGAATATTGCCAAGGAAGTCGCTGCTAGTGACAACCAAGTCCAATATAACCTTAGACCCAGGAAATCCTAGTCGGTGTGGTAGTAGGCCAGATATTGTCACACTGTGGAACCTTTTTCAAAATTTCTCCAAACACACCACTCTATTTAGACTCTCAAAATTAATTACAGATATCGTGCTTACTGTGTGGTGTAGTATGGCCGCAGGACAATCACTGAACAAGGGTCTCGTTTTCCTGAAAGAAAAAGATATTCTCGTTTCCGGGGATTTCTGGACCATTGTTGTCGAAGTGACCGTGGACGACTATTTCGAAATGGCAACATCTCTCGAGGATATTGTCGAATGGACAAGCGAATACACAGAAGTATTGGTGGCTCCAGATCGATTTGAGAACCGTGAGTTCGGGAAACTTATAAGAGAAGAGCTGAAACGTATACGCATAGGGATTGACGAAATTAGGACAGAAATTCATACTTTCAATCAAATGCTGCCATCTAGGGGTGGGCGCGGCATGATAAATGCGGGGGGTAAAGTTTTGAAATTCCTTTTTGGGGTAGCTGATGCCGACGACGTGAGCTCTCTAAATGACAGGGTTCAAGCCTTGAGTACAACTCAGGATAATATTATTCAGGTTGCCGAAGAGCAACTGACAGTGATTCAAAATCTGGACAACCGTATAGAGGAGAATTCAGATCGCATAGTTAAAGTTGCGAATTCTTTAAAACTGACTATCAAACAATTTAATATGATCACCAACACAGCAAGGAATATGACATTACGATTAGAAAATGAATTAAAATTCTCCCTCCAGATAACAACGACCATACGCAACGTCGAAGTAGCTCTTATACATGCAAAACAGAAGTTGATGCAAATTCAGGAAGCTCTGGATGTTACCGCAAATGGGAGACTTAGCTCGATTGTCATTCCTCCTGCCAACCTTTCTAGGGTGTTACGAGAAGTGGCACTCTCCCTACCTAATGAAGTCATGCTATTGACTTCCACCAGCATAGACTCAGTGTATTTATACTACGAGCTTGCAACCGTGAGGGCAATAGCAACAGCGACGACCGTTCGTCTGTTCATCCACATCCCATTGAAGGCAGCGAACCGAAATTTTGAATTATTTCGCATACGGTCTCTGCCTTACATAGACCCTAAGCTGGGAATGGGTGTAACGTTGGAGAAAACCGCAGATTACTTAGCGATCAGTGGGGACAGGAATAGATATGCCTTACTCGATAGAGCCGATATACAAGAATGTACGTCAGGTACATTTGTCGTCTGCCCGGCAGACTTTGCTGTATTTTCACAGACAGTTCCAGCTTGTGAAATGGCCATGTTCCTGGGCAGAGATGAGGAAACCGCGAGGACTTGTGACCGGCGCATCCTGCCTCATGGGTTCCAGCCAAGATGGTTTCGCTCGCCGGACAAGACTTTCTGGGTGTACAGTGTATATAAGGAAACTACTATCGTAGAGCAGTGTAGAGCATCGGGTAATGCTTCCACAAGTTCCCGCTCTGAATACAAAATTTCAGGGACAGGAGTACTTGTTGGTAAGGCTAACTGCTTGCTATCGAACAGCGAATTCACGATTTTTCCTTTCACAAATGGGAAGACCTTCATTTATACCAATATTGATTTTAAAATATCCATACCTAAATTAACAACTTTGATAAGTGCTCTCGAAATAGAGACACTGGCTCACGATGACACGAAAAGAGAAATTCTTGATTCAGTAATAATGAATGATCTGCAAGAGTCAGGCCATAGGGAGACCAATATCAAGATCAAGAATTTACTACATAAACTTGGGGAAATTAGAGAAAAGAAGACAATAAATAGTCATTTCTGGATATGGGTGTATATAATCATGGCACTAATTGTATTTTCTAGTGTTATAGCTATTGTCGTGTGGAAACGGAAGCATGCTTGTATTTTTTGCTATGTACGAGCCCAAAGCCGAGATATTACCACGACGAGGGCGGATAGAATCAACGGAGCCGGCAAGACCATGACCCTTTCCACCACACCGAAGCCAAGTGGCAATGCCGAACCGGTGACTTCACACGTGTCAGAGACCAAGATGGGACCAACGAACATTCCACCTGAGATGTCCCAGGAGTCTCTACAGCTGTATAAGTAGAAGTCAAGGGGAGACAAGTGAAAAGTGAATTCTTATAAACACATAAACAGTGGAAGGTGTTCGTTGCTCCGAGACAATATATAAATATAATTGCATTCAACTTGAATCAGTAGAAAATATGTGAAACTTCAGATTTCATGAAGTGACTTGAGTTAACCATTAGAGTAGATTGGGATTAATTTAGAAGTGGTTCACCAGTTCACAGACCCCGAGTATATAATTATATGATAATGTTAAGATATTGATATAGACTTGCATTTTAAGTATATGTTTTCAATTTGGAAAATGATAATTGAAAATGACGGGATCGTCCGGATCAGCTATTACAGAAGTAATTATTATATTACACTAACTTAATTGGTAGAAAATAGGTTTAATAGAAAGATTAATAGCATCCACAGTGAGGGGGTGGGTGAGCAAGCAGACAATGTCCCTGACAGGAATCTTCACTATGGATGTAGGGATCCTAGTGTGTATTCAAGTGGTAAACCCTAAGAGGGTAACTAACGCAACAATGAACTTGGTACTTGGAGACGGAATGTTGTACATCCCTCCGGAAATAGGTACAAGTCATGTAGACCATACCATAGACCATAAGTGTCTAGGCAATCTCAGATGAAAAGTCAATGGTGACACGTCGGTTGAGCGAAACCGTACAGATTCTGCATTACCTCCCTGCATTGTGGATGTAGGCGTGTATTTTTAAGCATACTGTTTTGAAGTATAGAATAATTATCAACTCGATACGGTACTAAAGTAGGGAAAGAGTCGAGCGATCCACAGGATCCCCGAATTGATCAATATCAAGTCATAATAAATGATGAAGTAGTTTGAGTAATGCAATTAAGAATGTATGGTTTTCAACTTCTGGAAAAGAATGTATAAATGGTTATAGCATTCTTTTTTTTTAGAGGGGAGCTGTGATGTAGGGCGCTCATTCTTAATCATTTCCAAACTGGGTTGGCTTTTGTCTAAATTGATTTGAGTGCTTTTATTAAATGTATGCAATAGTTGTTGCATTCTGGTAAATCACCTGATGCATCGAACTATTGTACAGCACTACGCATAATATTGCGTATTGAGTGAAATGTCAGCATTCCTCAACTTTTTCCATTCACTTACTTATGAAGCCGACTAGACTCGATCAAAGTCCACTGACGAGTGTATTGTTAACTTTGCAAAGATCACGCATAATCGCCCTGATTAAACTGGGAGCTACTGTGGAGAGATGTTGTGCGAGTATTCATGTAAGTAATGGACGAGAATATAATTTACTTTAGTTTAACAACTGATTGATTATTTCGTGCCCTAGTCCTTTTCATTCCAATGAATCATGACATATATATATATATATATATATATATAGGGTTGCCGTAAACT
>CAXFZR010000607.1:0-55000 GCA_964007535.1 Brachyptera risi
AAATGAATATATATATATATATATATATATATATATATATATATATATATATATAAATATATATATATATATATATATATATATATATATATATATATATATATATATATATATATATATAATTTATATATTATATATATTATATATATACATATATATCATCAATTCATTGGTTATAAACATTTAATATGGGGTGGTAAGATCGCCCTTGTGGTGCCCCGTCCAAACGATCCCATCTTTCATCCACAGCCTTGATTGGGGAACAATGATTTTGTATCAAGTTTCAATGTTATTAAAAAAAAATAAAAAATTATATTCAGGTTCAATATATCCTTTGAATATGTTTTGCAAGAACAAACAACATGTTAAAATAGTGGATGAATTTATAAAAGAAATGGTGCATTTTTATTTCTGGTCTCTCTCTCTCTCTTTCTTTCTTTCTTTCTTTATATTTCTCTTCATCCCTCTCTCTCTCTTGAAGGCCCATTAGGAGTTTTTAACTGACCAAAAATCCGAATACGTCATTAATTTTTTTGACGTATAACCTCAATTCATGAATGTTGAGTCGTATATATGGTTCACAATAAAAGTTGTAGAAATAAATGTATTTATTATTGATAGAGAAAAGTTCAAGCGCCTGAAAGGATGTTATGTACTTGATATATTGCACAGTAGTTGTTGATAATACTTATCTTACATATCCCATCAATGGTATGAGTGAAAATAAACAAATAATACAAACAACCGAAACACAATATCGAATCTCGAACTTTTGGTTCGATTTATTCGGTTGGAAAAAATCGGTTCTGAAAAATCATCAGATTTTGAAGTAAAGAAAAGTAGAAGAAAGCAATCCAACCAAACAGGTGTGTGTGTGTTTTTTTTTCTTTTCAAATAAACGATACGAGATTGAAAAACTTTGTTCCTTTAAGAGATAAAATACCATCACCAAAATCGAGTCAAAAATTATTAGTGAAACCATACTTCATTTTGTGTGTGTGTGTGTGTGAACTTCACATTCGAAAACCGGAAATTGGTTTCACCTTTTGACAAAAAAAAAAAGAGGTTTTGACGAAGAAAAGAGGAAGAGACATTTTGACGTTTTTTCAAATCAGATGAGACATTTCTCACGTTAAGATGACGTACAGCCGAGCAGGTGTTCTCAGATGAGTCACAGGTGTCAGGAAATGAGGGGGGGGGGGGGGAGAGGGGGTGTTAAGACGACAGAGAGAGAGAGAGAGAGAGAGAGAGAGAGAGAGAGAGAGAGAGAGAGAGAGAGAGAGAGAGAAGGGAGAGGAAAAGGCACTGAGATGTAAAAGAGTGAAAATTGAAAAAGGGTATAAGTACAGGAATGTATTGAACCTCTAAATCTAAAAGTAGAGGAAAAATAAATATATTCATATTTCAAATCTTTCAGACGATATCAATCATAGATTTGAGAAATATCTGATAATCAATCTAAGAGAGTTTTATTCATTTATTAATTGTTCCGCAGATTTGAACATAATACAAATATATGAAATATCAAAAAAAGAGAAATCTATGTATGTATGTGAATTTTATTGTTTCAAGTATTAATCTTTTACTTGTTCACAATATATTTATTTTATAGTATCCAATTGCTGATCACTCTTTTCCATTTCATTTCTTCTCAGCTCCTTCCATTAGTTTCTTAAAATCATCCACCGATTTAGGCTACTCCTGATTCAGTTTATCTCCCAGTTTGTTCCATTCTGGGATGGTGGCCCCGAGAAAAGAGAATTTACCCACGTTCGTACTGTAATTTTTTAATGCCAATTTGAATTTATGTCCAACTCTTCCTAAAAATGAAGACAACTTGACCAAGTTCCTTATTTCCCCCCACGCTTCATATTTTGATAGAATTTTGTACATACAGTCACAAGTTTAGATGATTTATTTAGAAATAAGAATGAGTAGACAGAAAGAGAATATTAAAAATAGTATAGTAAATATATAGTAGGCCTATATAATGATAAAATGTTTGTCCAGCGTGGCTTGGAAAGAAGTATTTCACTAACACAATTCATATTCACATTTTTATTAATCTTCACTTTCATTTTATTTTTATTCCACTTTTGATATAATAATTCCCCCGTGTTCTTTCATTCATTTTTTTGGTATTTATTCATAATAGGCCGCCTCATTTGATCATTCATATAAGCACATTCATAATATAGATTTGTAATTTTATTAAATGTTTTATATTGCTTGTTATTCTGTGTCTTAGCGCAACTCTATTGTGAGCAGAGACTGAATAAAGTTTTTTATATCAGGTTTATTTGCTTTATATGACCTTTTTGATTCATACATAATATAAATATAGGTTTTAGGAGGGATTCCGAAGAAAAGATTTTAGATTGAAGTTAGAGGATGACCGCTCATAGCCATTCATAATCTTCGTAACGACATTAATTAGTAAGGCCCAGTTTTACCAATCTTAGTTGGGGTACTAATCCACTAACTATTAATTAAAGGTACGAAAATAACATATGTAACCAATGGTGATAACAAGTTAATCCGGTAACTATTGCTTAATCCAGTTTCGTAAAACCGGGCCTAAGAAAAACAGTGGAAAGGAATTAAAAGAAAGAAAGTCCCTACTGTCTCAATAATTGTACAAACTTCGAGAAACTTATTGCAGGTTTAAATATCTTACGCATTTTGATTGATGTAGTTGTGTTTCTCATCTTAAATCTCGTTCAGAAAAAATCATTGAACATCAAAACACCGAAGCAACAGAAAACAGTGATATCTTTGTTGGTTTATTATGTTGGTATACGACAGCTTCTTTCGTGGATGCAAGTTTATAACTTTATATGAAGTAATATTAATAGTGAATGATACCGAATTACAGATCACAAAATCTTTTATTTATTCACTCATATTGAGTTTAACGACACACTCTAATGATGACTACGATCTATTGGCGTCGGTGAATGATATATGAGATTAGGGAATGATTAGATAAAAGGTTATTTTAGAATGTGTGTTTGAATATTTGGAAGGAGTTGGTCGTGGCCTGTTGTTAAGGAACCATCCCAGTATTGGCCTGAATGACAGAGGAAAACCACGAAAAACTCCTGTCAGGATGGTCGACCATGGCGGGAATAATTTTCGGGCCTACAGGGGCGTTAAATGACAGCACTGAGGGCGAGTAGGTAGGATCGTTTGGATATAAGGCAACAGACTTCCAGAATGGATATCTCACCACCCAAAAGAAAGTAATAATTGATTATAATATCAAATGAACTGAACTAAACTAAACTAATCTAAACTACCGAACCTAAGCTAAACTGAAGAAGGTGAAGGATGTTTCAATGAAAATTATCATACAAAATTGAAATTTACAATTTAATATTACCTGCTTTGCAAGGGTCCATATCAAAATCTCCGGATACAATATGAGTGAATTCGTTATTTTCTAATTGATCTATCGTCCACTTTGTTGATCTCGTCATCCTATCAGCATGCCTCTGCGTGACGTTTCTTTCGACGCCAGACGTCGGCGTCGCTTTCACTATCTCCACCACCACCAACCACCACAACACCATCTTCAGCACCATCTTCACACTGTCACTACACGGCGCTAACGCGTTCTGCATTTTAATATTTCAAATCACTTAATTGAAACACATTTATTTTATTTTTTTATTACAAGAATATATCTAGAAATCTAGACAGATAGATATCTAGTAAGGTATCTAGAAAGATCTACAGTGTTTCAGCATACTGGATTTTCAAATTTGATTTTAAATTTATAGAAAAGTCATCACTGGATTCAAACTAAATTATTTGAGCTCACATTATTTTAAAATTATTTTCAAGGAAAATCAATTTTTTCTTTTATATTAAAAATAAGCACACGTGTATAATTGTGAATCTACTTAAAACAAAATTTTCACACGCTAAATATCAAATAAAAAATCACACACACGTTTTTCATTACCAACAGCATTTGTTAATTTATATATATACATATATATATATACACATATAATTTTTTTACACACGTGTTTTTAATTTTTTTTCTCTCTCGTATGGAATTTGATCTTGCTCGTTGTTCAACACATGTCAACTGGTGTGAGAGAGACGGGTTATGACTGACAGCGTAGGGAGAGGGGAGTGAGAGAGAGAGAGCGACGCTACGATCTGCACTCCTACCCTTCCAGTGCTACACTGAACCATATAACATGCAGTAGACTGACAAGAGATTCGTGGCCGAAGCAGTCGGGACGGTGGGCCGTTCGGACCGATTGGGGGTGTCATGGTCGAGTTTTGATGTGGAAGGGAGGTGAGAAATGGGTAGTTTGTATTTCACACTAGATGATTGTTATAGAATTATTATATTGACTGGGGAAACGCGTTATGTGTTTCAGGGTTGATGGATGAGCTAGAATATATCAACATATCTTTGGTTGATTGAAATCCACCGTGAAATCCAAACAATTACGTTACTGCCCTCCTGTTTTATTAATTACTCATTTTAATTGATCAATTTGATGATAAAGCAGGCCTTGTTTTGATCGTTCTCAATTAATTGGTGAAACTTGTTACTTGGATTTAAATGGTATCTTTATATCATTTTATATCATTTTATATCATTTTATATATAATTGTTCACATTTTTTGATGAGAATACATTTTTTTTTTATATATATTTCTAGATTGTAATATAAGTATAGTGTGCTATTGTAATTTTAAATGTTGTCCTCGCCACCGTCATTGACATTCGTGAGCGTATAAAATAAATAATAAATAAATAGCTTTGAGCAATGTAAAGACATTACATTAAATATTTTGTTATAGCAAAACGGCTGTTCCTGTTCAAGTAAAAGTTCGGAATAATGTGTATCATTATTATATTGAAATTTTGTGGAAATTTGAATTCTCTCGGAGGAAGTATTTTTTTAAAATTTTCTCGTCTGGTTTATTCTTACGTTTTTTTAAAACTTTGAATTAAGTTTTTTCAGAAATGGTGCAACCGATTGAGCCTCAAAGCTATATACAGTATCCAATTAGATGACGATACTTGTGTATGCCAAGTTTCAAATGAATTTGTATTTTCGTTTAGTCTGTGGAGCACAAACAACAAAAGAAATAAGTGTACTTTTTTTTCGAGTGCGGTGAAATTGAGTCTTCGCTTCGCTCATCCCCCCAAAAATGTAGAATCTATATCTGTATCAACCATTAACAATTAAATTTTGATGGTGTTTGTGATTTTCCACTTTTTACTTATTCATTGATTTATTCATATAAATATGAACTTCATTTTTTTCCTATTGAAAACTTTGAATTTTCTGACGATTTTTAATAATATTTTATGCATTTTCGTGAAATTAATAGAATTAGTAGGCCTACTTGAGAAATTACAAATTGAATAGTTATATATTTAAAAGATCACACTTATAAAAATGTTTCATCATCACATCTAGTTCCAAAGCTATCACAAAATGAAACAAATATTCAACTAAATCGATTCCGTACCTGAAAATCAGACGATATGGTTGAACCCGTGCCCCTCCCCCTCCCCCCAAATCACCCCTCTACCCCAACCCTGAACCAAACCACCCTAAATGAGATTACTTATCAACTTAATTTATAGTTGTTAATTACCCTCATGTAGTATGGTGTCTGTCAAAGACAGTTGGTTGAGTGTTTCAGAAAACAAAGAGAAGGAATGAAAACGAGGTGGTAAGGGGGGGGGGGGTAGGGGCGGAAGTTCAACAAATAGGAATAGTATTTATCGTTGGGCTATACATGACAATACCTTAAACAGTTGCGGGCAGCAAGAATACAATATTGAAAAAAAGACGTACACAAACCAGCCTATATTGTAGGAACAATCCCACAATTAGCTTAGACTACAGAGGAAAACCACGAGAAAACCTTTGAAGACGACCGTTTCCTTCCCACTTTCCTTCCCAATACCTTCCCATCATCTCATTAATCATTCATCCGACGCCAATAGATCTTAGTTATTATTATAGTGCATCGTTAAACCCGATATAAAATTTAAAAAATAATGAACGTTTCTTCGCGGTTTGGATCGAGGTTTGATATGCCCCTCACCTCCCGGATCACATAAAGCGAGCAAGTTAGCAACTGAGTTACGTGTGCTGGTACCATAACTCATTTTTTTTAAATATTTCTTCAGACAGTTTTGGTCTTTGAAACACTAACAATTCGCAATCTAAGACAGCTTTGAGATATATATATGATATATAATATATAATATATAATATGTGGATATATAATATGATATAATATATACAATCATAACTGGTTTCTAATTCCTGGTAACACATCAAATCAGAATTATATATTTATGTTATTTATATATATATGTTATTTATATTGGATTCAGCAACGTAGGGACGTCCATAAATTACGTCACAGCTTAGGGGGGGAGGGGAGTTGACAAGATTTGCGACGACGTATTAAAAGGGGAGGGGGGGGAGGCAACTGTGATGTGAAGTACCATTATTTTGTTCTATGTATTTGGCGCCTTTCTTATAGATTCTTTTATACATACCCACCCTATAAACAGCAGATGCATATCAAATAGTTATTAAGTTTGACTATTCAAAAAGCAAACATAAAGAAATTAATATTTTGATTTTATTACTTTATTGTACCTTTGCCACCTGTTAATTTCAATTTTTTGTTAGAGGGGGGTATGAGCATTTGTGACGTGTTTAAAGGGGGGGGGGGGGGTGATAGGTTTTGTGACCAACTGTGGCATGGGAGCGAGGGTTCAAAGTGGCCTAAAAAAGTGTAACATGATTCATGGACGTCTCCGACTACTGTACTGATGACTACGATCTATTGGCGTCAGTGGATGATGAATGAGATGATGGGATGATGAAGTGAAAGGTTATGTTATTAGTCTTTTTGGATTGTGGGAAGGAGTCGGTTGTGGCCTGTTGTTAAGGAACCATTCCAGTATTGACCTGAACGACAGAGGGAAACCACGAAAAACCCTGTCAGGACAGTACCATGGCGAGAATCGAACTCTAGTCTCCTGAATGGTGGCTCAATGTGCTAGCCAATCGACCACTCCTTAAATAATCAAATTTAATCAACATGCTAAAAATAAGATAAACTCAGACCAAATCAGTACATGACAGAAAAAAACATGATAAGAATGAAAAATTTAATTAACAACAGTAAGGAAAAAAAATGGTTGTAAAATAATAGTAATTGACTGTTATTATTATTATATTTGAGACCTCACCAACAGCTAGTTCATATGGAGATACAAAAGAGTATAAGAAGTGATGATATGTGATAGGACGTTTACAAAAACCCATGCCTTCCATTCCATGTGACTCGAATCTACGCCCAACGGTGACTACAGTTTCTAAAGCGATGCCTTGGTTGACTGAGATACGAAGGGTGACATGTCAGTACTAAGAATAAATTAAATATCAGCGTACTAAAATCACAGCTATCGTCCGTTTTTTAGGAGAGAATTTAATTTTAATCTCAAGACATAATTATGGCAAGGTCATAAATGTATAGGCCTACGGGCCTATATATAGCCTATACCATATATTAATTAGATATTTGTTACACAAACTTATTAGCCTATTGTAATATTGACCTAGTATTTTTTTTCTATATTAAATCGTTTGTCATTCAAAATACTCAAGTTTCCCGCACGCCATTGTCGATGAAGTAGAGCGTTTTCCATGTGTTAAACGTTTAACGTTTCGATTCACAACCAGTCTTTATTGTATATCCCGTGTTTTAAATGTCCGGCATTGAACAAAAGTACTTCCTATTCCTAAAATAACTGTCAACAAATTGCTGAAATCTCAACACAAAATGCTCTCAAAATGCGTAATAATTAACCGAAATCTAGCCAAGATTTTGTGTCTCTTAATTTAAACAATGACTTGTGCCTTCATTTGTTGTTAGTTTGATGTCGTAATGTTATTGCTTTACTCTTGTTCAATATGAGTTCCTTATTTTATACGAAACATCTTCCTATTCCCTTCGCTCACTAATAATAGAAAAACGTCAGAGTGGGTCAACAATGTTGACATGTAGTGATAATTTATACGGCAGACCGTCGATCGGAACCGCCAATTATAAAGACAGAAATTTATGAGGAATTTTCAGTTAGATTGTGGTGCAATGAGTTCGAAATTTAGTTCGTAAAATTAACACTGGTACATCGTCAAGTAGTAAATCAATGAAAATTAGGAAAAATATAAAAGTTTTTCAATTTTCAATTTGACGTTAGTATGATACCTTAGATGGTAGGCAACAAGATTGTCATAGATGTAATGTGGATGCAGGTGTACCAGGCGCCACCAGCAACTACATTCAAGTCTCAATATAATCGAAACCATCCAGTTCTGAAAATATTTTTGACTCACATAGATTGAGAAACATTATAATCTGTATCTTTTTCTATTTTCTGAACTATTGCTCGGTCGTCACATGGTATAAACAACTTTGAAATGGATTTCAAAATAAATATAGGCGGTTTAGGCGCCATGACTCTCGCAGCTCGATATCGCCATCGGATATCGTGTTTCACTTTCACACTTCGACTTCGAGATCAGATTTTTTTCAACAAGAAACAAGAAATTAAAATGTCTGAAGGTAGAGTCTGTGAATCGCCTGGATGCAATTTAACCGGTAAATTACAATGTCCGACATGTTTAAAGTTAGGGATTCAAGATTCATACTTCTGTACTCAGGTAAGACACAACATGATTCAATTGTTTTCATGAGAGTGTATTCTAACCTCAAAAAATACAGCCTGCTAATCTCCATGCCTTGCCTTTTTCAGACTTGTTTCAAAGCAAACTGGGATTCGCACAAAGTTCTGCATAAACTTGCAAGTAAGATACCTTTCTGCCAGTAGTTCTAGACTGGCAATATGTATATAATTATAGGATTGTAATGAATCAGGCTGTTACTAGACCTAGGTCCATAGTAAGTTGGGCCCAATCTCTAGGCCGTATAGTTGATTAAAGTGTAATCCACAGTCCAGAACAGAGAGGTCTTGTATCGAAGCCATGCCAGCTGATACCAACAGTACTGCTAGTTCCACCAAAACCCGTGCGGAACGCCAGGCGAAAAGCGGCCGGCAGGCCACGCTCTACGCATGTGGATTGGATTGGAAACTTTCTTCAGGATAGAGTTCAAACGGTTCGAGTAGGTTCGGAGGTTTCAAGTGAGGTTAAGGTTACGTCAGGAGTTCCACAGGGTAGTGTGCTAGGTCCGTTATTATTTGATTTATATATAGATGATCTGACTAGGGTTGTTAATTCGAGAATAAGGTTATTTGCAGATGATTGTGTGGTATATAGGGAAATCAATACAGAGGAGGATGTAGTAGCTATTCAGGCAGATTTGACGGCACTTAATTGTTGGGTTCAGTTGAACAAGATGGGGTTAAATGAAGGGAAGTGTAAGTTAGTCACCTTTGGTAGGAGGAGAGTGAGGGCTGATGTAGTGTATGATGTAGGAGGGAAGTCACTTGAGTCAGTGGAAAATTACAAGTACTTGGGGGTGGTATTTGATAGACGTCTAGGGTGGGGGAGTCAGATTGAGAGAATAGTAAAAAAGAGTATAAATGCACTAAACTTTGTAATGAGGCAGCTTAGGGGGACAAGTATGAAGATAAAGGAAAAGGCTTATTTCTCGTTAGTGCGTCCCATGGTGGAATATGCTAGTTCAGTTTGGGATCCTTATAGATTAGGTGAGATAAGGGATGTGGAAAGGGTGCAAAGGATTGCAGTTAGAAGGGTTACAGGTAGGGTTAGGAGGTGGAAATGGGGGGAGAATGAAAGGGGGGAGAGGGTGAGAATATTGGAGAGTCCATCTGAGATGATCCGAGACTTGGGATGGCGGGAATTGGAAATACGGAGAAAGGAGGATCGGATCTGTAATTTCTTCAGGGTAATGGAAGGAGAAGGGGGCTGGGGAGAGTTGAATAGGTTGATTGAAAGGAATGAGTCAGGGTATGGGGGTAGGCGAAGTCATGATAGAGCAGTAGTTATAAAGGGGGCTAGATTAGATGTCGGTAAGTTCTCTTTCTTGAATAGGACAGGTAGGGATTGGAATGGGCTTAGTAGAAGTATACTTGAGGAGGATGAAATAGGGTTGAAGCTATTCCGTCAGAAGGTTAGGGAGGCGATAGGATAGGATTGATAGGGAACTTGCCACCGCGCATTTATGTGCAACTGCAAGAGTTAATAATAATAATAATAATAATAATGTGTGCATCAAATGTACGTCATTGTTGGCAGCAAGTCGTCAGCTGTCAAATGTCAACTGGAATGTGACTGGCCTCTTTTCACCTAGCGTTCCGCACGGATTTTTTTGGATCTAGCAGCACTGTTGGTATCAGTCTTCCAGTGCATGGAGATAGCCTGATCAAGACCTCTATTCTAAACCGTGGTGCAGCCCAACAAAAGCGCTATTAGGTCCAGATGCCTAGTGCCCCAGAGCCTGTGATGACAGACACTGATTAGTCGAACTAGGCGAGCTTTTACGTATGACGTACCGGTAGGCCTGTAGGCCTATAGTCCCTACCGGTAACTACAATCGTAGGATTAGCTGGTCTGGATTATTAAGCAAAGACACTGCTTAATATTGATTTAAAGTCGAGAACTGCAGAAGGCATAGATTTTTGTGAAAATCATGCATCCAGGCCTATTGCCTACCGTTCATGTCGCTAAATTATTTAATCAAGGCCTAGCTGTTGTCAGGGTTTGCAAGCAAACAGCAGGCCAAGTGTTCCGGTACGGAACAGACTTCAAAGCCTTAGGTACCGGTACATTAAATTAGGTAGGCCTTCAAATTGAGCCTACAATATACAGCCAGTTATCCCCTATTATGATATGTGCTCATACTGTAGGCCTGGGCCTATCACGTGTAATCATTTCAGTCCTTATTTTTGTCTTGAAAAAATGTTCTAGAGGGTATCCATGGCCGAGGAACAGTTGACGACAAAGTAGAATATGAGCCATGGCCAAGCTTTCGTTTCACCGGTCGCCTTCGTCCATTCAAACAATCAATGCCACGAACCGTTCCGGCACATATCCCCCGACCAGATTATGCTGATCACGTAGAAGGTGTTCCACTGTCCGAGCAAGCAGTACGAAGTAGCGCACAAATTCGAGCTTTGGATGATGATGAGATTGAAGGTAAGTCTAGGACTATCTGTACGTATTGTGATAGGCCTACTGGTATTCACTCAAGTAATATTGGGAATCGTTTCATCAGTCGTAAGATAATTCTCTCGAGGTTGAGTTAGGTCTAGATGTACCAATTTTTTAAATAAACTTATTTCTGTTCCTAATTAACATTTTTGTGGAATTTAAAAAAAATCCGAGTCATAGTTTTATGCAAGGTTGTTCATCTAGCTTGATCTATAATGAAAATTGTTGAAAAGCTGTGATTAAAAAACAAAAAAATTAACAATGATCCTCCTCTGTACCCTCAGGAATGCGGGTAGCGTGCAAACTCGGACGTGAGGTATTAGACGAAGCTGCCGCCATGATAGCCGTGGGAGTGACAGCGGACGAGGTAGACAAGATAGTGCATGAAGCTAGCATCGATCGCGACTGTTATCCGTCTCCGTTAAATTATTACCAGTTTCCAAGATCATGTTGCACTTCCGTCAACGAGGTTATATGTCATGGGATTCCGGACCAGAGGCCTTTGATGGATGGAGATATCTGTAATGGTAAGTTGAGTAACTGTCTAGCAAAGAGCATCATGCCTAGATATGTTTATTCTGTTTTCACCTAAAATTGTTATTCTCTTGTAGGCTTAGATCTTGGATCTCTCTATTGAATTAAACCACGACACATTAGCTAAGTTGTGTTTTGTCAGTTTTCAACTCACTTTCACTTTCTGATTTCTACGTTTTGATAATATTAGGTTTGATTTTGATCTGCTGTTATGATGTAAAGGTTACCTACACAGCCCCTTAACTTAACTTCATCAAGAAATCTTGTTATCGTCCGTAGCTCAGTCAGCTAAGGCACTGCTTTAGAAACTGAAGTCACTGGTGAGCTTGGGTTTGAATCCCAGGCAACAGCATAAGGCATATTTTTTTGTAAAGACAATGTAAATACAAGGTAATTACACGTATCACCACTTCATCTTTTCACTATCACCTGCTCATTCGTACCCCCAAATAACCTAGCTGTTGGTGGGGCTTATTAAGAAAACAATAATACAAAAATAATCACTACGGTACTTGAAATGTTGCATCTTTGATGAAATAACAAATACTTGATGGCTTAATTCAACAGAGTGAATCAAGTTATACAAGAAAACACCTACATTTCAGATAACAAAAACAAGCCCTATAGGCAGCATGATACCATGTACAACAAATTTATCTTTCATAAATAATAATAATAATGATAATAATAATTTTATTTATTCAGTAGAACATAATGTAGTACAGAATTGTTAGACAAAGTAAGACCAGTTATAGAATATGTCAAGAATTCATTAAATAAATCTATAATTATTTTGATAATATGGTTGCAAAGTGTCCCGTAGAAAAACATATTGTAAATACTCGTTGATGGTGTAAGGGCATAGCTGAAGGAGGACACGCTTAAGAGATAGCTTGAGATTATTGTCAGTAATGGTTTTCAGCGTCTGTGGTAACTTGTAGTAAAGAATGGCTCCTGCATATTCAGGGTTCTTATTGTAAAGTGCCAGATTGTGTGCAGGGATGTGGATATTATTTCTGCCTCTGGTTTGATGATCGTGGATAGATATGTTTGTTGGTTGATTTCCATGATTTCAATTTCCAGGTTGATTTCCAGTAAATTCACCACTAACCATTATCCTTGAGTGATAGTTGTAGATCTAGGCCTATGTGATTTTGTTCACAACCAGAATGGTATGTTTTTCTCTCGCCAGTTGACGTAACTGTCTATCATCGAGGCTACCACGGCGATCTGAACGAGACATTCTTATTGGGCAACGTCTCGCCGGAAGCAAAGAAGTTGGTCCAAGTAACGCACGAGTGCCTTGCCAAAGCTATCGAGATCGGTGAGTCAACACAAACAATACAAGCAACATTTAAAATCAAAACTCTTACATGAGAAGAAAGTTGTCGTATCATTTTTATAGCTGGAATTATTCTGACATTTCCAAGAACTATTTTATTTCAATAGACCCTTTTTGAAAAGAATGAGCCATCTAGCGGCGATCATTTGTACTAGAACAGGATGTTATTACTTGCTTTCGAAAGTCCTATGGTGCCAATGCTATTCAGTACGATTAATTTATATTATTGTGTGTTACAGTGAAAGTATTTACTTAGGCCTATATGATGGTAGATTCAAAATTTATGTTTACTATATATACTAAGAGATTTACACGCTGTCAGAGTTGGTAAAATGAGAGATAATGCAAGTTAAAAATCTCGATGTTTTGCCTTAAGCCCTGTGGATAAGCGGGCCGACTTTTTGAACAGCTCTAAAACTTCCAGAATGCAATACCAGCGATCTCGGCCGCTAGGAGGCGGGACGCCCCTGCGCATTGGATTCTGAAAAGGGTCTATCAATCAATTTCAATTTTTTTCACCATGCATTTTTTATTTCAATTCATAAATACACCAAATTCAGGGACAACCAATCTGATCAACGTCTCTAGTTTCGTCTACAATTTCGTCTATCAAATGTCTACATTTGATCGCATTTCTATACCGTCGAACGTTTTTCTGGTTCCAGTCCGTCCTGGCGAGAAGTACCGCGAGTGCGGCAACGTGATACAGAAGCACGCGCAAGCCAACGGTTTCTCCGTCGTACGCAGCTACTGCGGTCACGGCATACACAAGCTATTCCACACGGCACCCAGCATACCTCACTACGCAAGTAAGTTTGCTGGCAGGCAAGTCAAGGTCACCACATTGGAATCCATTCTGAAATTTAAAATTATCAATTTGTATTCCATCGTTTTTGTATCCATCGTTTTTCAAGGGACCAGGAAAATAAAACCATCCATCCAGGAAAGTTTAACAATTGATTATATGGAAGAGGGTTGAGAAAAAATGAATGATGCAAGCAGGAAAACGATAGATCCGGAAACGATGCATAGAGGTTTCACTGTATATGCGTCCGAGCGCGGTGATGCTGTGAAGCCGTGGACACAATGTGCGTTCATACACTTTCCGATGCGTTGCATTTAATATCTCAACAGCATTACGTTACGTAGACATAGGACTTTTGTACTGACATCTACGAGATGGATTGAGATTTTTTTTCTTTTTGCCGATGGCGATAGAATATGCCAATGTATTGAAAAATTATATACTACGGTCAGCTATTATTTCAAAACCTCATTCTAGGCTACAGTGTCAGATTGAGGAGTCACAGAATGCTAAGTATCAGTGATATCGGCAAATTTATTGTTTCACATATCAAGCTATGAATACAATACAATAAAACTATTTGTATTCACTATAAATGTTACAAAAGGCCATATATAAACTCAAGTTTCTGTGCAGTGTAACCTTTAAATAACTTGACCTGGGAAGTAGCGTAGTGAACTCGAGACCTGGTTGTCAGGTGGTTAACACTAGGTTACGACCGCTTCCTTTCCAAGTGGGAAGAAATAACCTTACATCTCATCATCTCATTCATCATTCACCAATGCCAATAGATGTAACTCATCAGTACATTGGATTGTTGAACTCAGTATGAATATACTAGGCAAACGCGTTATGAGTTTCCGCGTTGATGGATGAGCTGGAACATATCAACTTATCTTTGGATTGGTTATTATATATATATATATATACACCTTGAGATCCAAACCATTACATCACTGCCATCTTATTTTTCATTAATAATTTATATGATAATAAAGAAGGCTTTGGTTTAATCGTTTACGATCAAGTGGTGACACTTGTTGCTTTGATTTAATAGGTATCTTAATAGCTTTGAATAATTAACACAAATAACATTATATATTTTTTTACATCGAAACGGCTGATCCGATTCAAGTGAGAGTTTGGAATAATGTGTATCATTATCAGATTCAAATTCCCTGAGAATTTGAATCCTCTCAGATGAAATATTTTTCACGAATGTTTTCCTCTGGGTTATTCTAATGGGATTTTTGAAAACTTTGGAATGAGTTTTCTCAGAAGTGGTTCAACCGATCACGCCTCAAAACTATACAGCATCAAGTCAGATAGGGGTTCATGTGTGTGCCAAGTTTCAACTGATTTTGAATTTTCGTCTGACCTGTGGAGCGCGAACAAAAAAACAAAAAAAAAAAAAAAAAAAAAAAAAACAGGCACTTTTTTTTCGGTATAGTGTAATTGAGTCTTCGCTTCGCTCATCCAAAAATGTAACAAACCTGTTTTCCCGTTCTGAGACGGGTGGCCGAGTTGTGAATACACTGAACTGTCATTTAGAAGACCAGGGTTCGATTCCCGGCATGATCGACCATCCTGACGGGGGTTTTTCGTGGTTCCCCTCAGTCGTTCAGGTCAATATTGGGATGGTTCCTTAACAACAGGCCACGATCAACTCCTTCCCACTATCTAAAAACACATGATAAAATAAAACCTTAAAAATAAATAACCTTTCATATCATCATCCCATCATCTATATTTATTATATAGATATCTATATCTATAGATATATCATTCACCGACGGCAATAGATCGTAGTCGTTCACTTCTATAATTCACTACCTCTTGTACTCAAAACTAATAGAACAAATTCATTCAAATTAAGACTAAAGAAACACCTGATTGATAAACGTTATTACTTATTTTAGAGACATGTAAATTTAGCAATTGCTATAAAAGCGTCAAAATCTAAAAGTGCTTTGAAGCATATTTTTCCAACTTTTCTTCATGTTGTTCAATCATGTTTTTGAAAAGGCGACAAAGCGCTACAAACATCTGAATCCGCTATGTTTCAACGTATTGGCGATATAGACGCTATATTTGGAATAAAAGTTTTATAAATGCTATTTTCTGAAGAATATATCAAATTGGGGGGAGTAAACAGGTGGAGTCAGTTAAGAAATTTTGAAAACTAAAGTGCATCTGCAAATGCAGGCGGCAGATGAGGCGTACGTTTAACCTTATGGTTGTCACCATTTTCCTAAAACTCAATTTGAGTGTTCCACTTGTATGCCTTTTGTACATTATCTAGTGGTTTTACAAGTACCGTAGTGTTGTAATGCTACAGAATGTTGTTGCGCCACAAAACACAATGTTCCAAAATAATAGATGCACCAAAGTGCTATTTTTCAAATTCTAAATGCTATGAGAAGAAAAAATAGAAGCTATGTTCACATGTCTCTACTTATTGAAGTGTAAGTGAGTCTCTAGATGCTTGATATATTTATTGTTGTCCACTGTTTTCATAATGTTCAAATGTGTTTCTTAGTTTCTAAAATTGCTTATCATTACTTGTAATCACTATATTTTGTATTATCATTACCACATACTATATTGACACGTCTAATATCTCTATAAGATCAATTTGGGCCAATAAAGCATAATTATTCTATCCAGTACAGTGTGTTGTTAAAACCCCATATAATAAATGAAATGTTTTCCCGCGTCCCGCAGAGAACAAAGCGGTGGGCGTGATGAAAGCCGGCCACTGCTTCACGATCGAGCCGATGATATCTCAGGGGACGTGGCGAGACGTCATGTGGCCAGACAAGTGGACGGCAGTCACCGCCGACGGCCAGTTGTCCGCGCAGTTCGAGCACACGATGATCGTCACCGAAACCGGCTGTGAATTGCTGACGAATCGTCTCGCGAAGAACGGACAACCGCACTTCATGGACAACTTGTAACCAAATTGTAGACGGGAATAAAATTCTAAATGATTGTAGTTTTTTTTTGTGACGTCTTTTATCGATTTCTTGATGCGAGAGATTGTTTTAGTTTCATCGGCTTTATCATCAGTTTTAATCATGCGTGATGAATGAAATGAATGGTTTAATGGAAGGGTATTTATGCATATTTATGTTACTGGCAGCACCTTGTTGATCAATTTTAGGAACAATCAATTGTATTAAAAAAGACGAAAATATTATTTCATATTTTCAAGTGGGTACAGTACTATATTGTCATTGATAGTCTCTTATCAATGATAACTGATGTTGACTTATTATTTTGTTGATGAAAGGTTAACAAAACTGGCGTTTATTTATTGGGTGAAACCATCTTCTTTCGCAACATAACCCTACTCTAGCTGCCAGAAACATATCTTTTTGTGTTGTTTGTTATGGTCCATATTGATAATTGGTTACACTTACATTGGTTATAAATGATCAACAGTCATTACCAAAACAATACAGCAAACTGATGGTGATTAGTTAATATCACTTGGAGAATATGGTCGTCGCTCTCAACGAAGAGAGCTTATCAAGGCCCATTCACAACCAAAATTAGGAGTAAATTTAGCATCAGCAGCAACATTTGCCTTATGACCCTTATGCATCTCGTTCACAATGTGACGCATTAGCCGTAACGATTTAACATTAAGAGTAAGGTTTGCAAACTCCAAATCTTGCTTTTAATTCGTACAGCTTGGTGTAAGCACTCAGCAATCAAATTTGAGTAAACGTTTGGCGCGCCACAGACTTCTAATCGTTCGGACGATGTCTAGCAGACTAATTTGCCATTTGTGTCACAGTTTAAATTGATTCCATGGTATTACAATTGAGTTTCAAGAAAATGTATGATATTAAGGCCTACTACATCTATCTTAACCTAAAAACTGCACATAATTGCTCGAAGGAAGATGACGGCTGATTCAGTCTAGCAGATGGACAGCTGATCGATGTAAGCAAGCCATCTCGTTGGCTGTTTCTCACTGCTAAAGTGTTGTTTTGAATAGCTACTAAATAATTGCACTACTGCTAATGCTAAATTTACTCTTGATGATTTGGTTGTGAATGAGCTTTCATTCTTGGGAGGAGTCTCCTTTAAGTGGTGGATACACTTGCAAGTCTTTGGAAGTGAGAAGTGAAAATCGGCTCCAATACCGTCGCCGATTGGTGCACGGTAAACGACGTGACCGACTTGAAAGACTCTTCAAAAGTCTTTCAGAAGTCAAGAATAGCGCTACAAGTGAGAGCGAAAAGTGCGAGCAAAGCCAAAGAGTCGAACGTGATTGGTCCATTTATTTGACGTTGATTATAATACTTTCAACATTCGACTGATGTTATTGTGTCACCTTTCATGCTGTTTATAGGTTATGTTTCAATTTGAGAAGACGTATTACGGGGTATGATTCTCATAAATCATATAACTTGAATATTTTCTCGTCAGTCCACGGGCGCTCCATTTTATTTTTAATCACGCAAAAATGAATATGTGGTATATACAGATCGTGAGTTTTGAATAGTTTGTTTGCATTGACCAAAAGTTAATAATTTGGCGGGATCGATGTCATCTTTCTGTCACCCTGACTTGTAGTTCGAACTGTTTGTTGTACACAGCGTGTCAGGTAGTTTGCAGTGAGCCATTTTTACCGATAGGTGACGCAAGACGAGAAGTGATGGACTTTTCACTTCCAACTTCTCACTTGCGCTTTTTACATGTAAAGACTTGCAGGTGTATCCACCACTTCAAGGTAGTGCTGAAAGTTTGTACCGGTACTTATTAGAATATTCATATTTTTGTCATAAAACTCAAGTCCCAGATTAGGTTATGCCTCCACATATCAAGTTATAACAAATTCACTATTTTTACTATTTATTTACCAATTTTAGTTTTTTTACTACTACACACAGCATTACATTTTTTTGCATCAAGATACAAATAGCGTTGAAAAATAATTAAAAAATTTGAGTATAGCCACTCGATCTTCATTCGTATCTTCTAGTAGGGTTTATCTACAAAAACATTTCGGGGATGACAATAACCAAATTTCGTATGTCTGACTATCAGTAACTTTCTAATTCTTAAATATTTGACTTTTAGCGTACGCTTAACTGATTATTGATTAATCTAATCTGCAAAAAAGCTTTCTCAATTGAGTAAAGTGTAAAATAGGATTGTATTCCAATGTCAAAAAGGGACAATTGATTAATTATTAATTGTATCTTTTATGATTGATTATTTCATTAATCAAAGAAATAATTGGCCAAAATCACAAAAAAATCGAATATAATTACTAGGCCAATTCTTCACAATGTAAGTCAGAATAATTACGTAAAAATCAAAATATTGTCGACTTTTTTGTGTGTGAACCAACAGCATTGCACAACTCGTAAATTCTGAACAGAGCTATGAATAATTGGACGAATTTTAACCGTTGATTGATTACTGGCTGGTGCTGATCAGTTAGTGATCCAACGTGTGATAGTCTATCGATTAATTGACATATCGGCAGTATCCCCAATACGACCTGTTGGCATAATGTGACCAAGACATAATTTCATAAAATACGCCCATTGTGAATTTAATTTTCACACCCAAACAGAATATTCGAGAAATAAATCTATTTCTATTTCATGTGTCAAGCGTTTGAATACAGAATATGCATAGTAAAATAATTCCACAAACGAAAGACTCGTCACAAAATAGTTGAAAAATGATGGACACAGTGGAAATAAGTTTCAGAATCAACATTTATCGTAATTAGAGTCAGTTTTACCAACTGATGATTAGTGAATTATATATTAATTAGCAAATTAATTTGTTATCACTTATCACCCTTGGCTACATTTTTATTTTCGTACCTCACGTAATAATTGATTACTTGACACTTAGGCCTAGCCTAATTATCGGTGGATAAAATCGGCTCTTAGAGCTGGTTATACTAACTCATAATTAAATTCCAATTATGTGATTATTACGCAAGTTACAAATATAATGTGAGTGAACAAGGGTGATGAGTAGTTGTTTCGCTAGTATTTGCTTAATTCACCAAGGTCCGGTTTCCGGGTCAATAAATTTGTTAATTATGTGATAATAGTGAATGAACCTGTTAATTATTTCCCTTGGTTACCAATGACATATTTATAAGCCTACATTAATTGATTATTATTTGCTTAGGGCCCGGTTTTACCAATCTTAGTTATACCCTGTTCACACCGAAAATGTTAATCACGATCAACGACTTAATCTCGATTACCGTGCAGTGTGAACGTAACTCCATTAACGTTAACAGTGATTAACGTCTTGATCTCGTTCAGCAAACCATGTTAGCGCCTTAACGCAGTTAGTTTTTTACCCACAATTCCATGCGAACATTCAATCGCAATTAGCTTGATCGAAATTAACTTTTCGGTGTGAACAGGTTATTAGGGTGCTAATCCAATAACTATTAATTGAAGGTACGAAAATAACATATGTAACCAATGGTGATAACAAGTTAAGAGGCCGCAGGCGCTCGTATTTCACGCCGCAAACTCTCACGGCCGTAATTTTTATGATATCGATATGAGTGTCTTTGCATTCTGTTGGTAATTGAAAAACGAAGGTTATCGTGAATACAGAATTCTGAATAAATTTTTTTCGATTTTTCAAATTCTTCAAATGGAAAATGGAAAAATTTCTAATTTATGAAAACCTAGATACATATTTTCTAATACCGAAAAAAAACATAGAATGTAAAATATATCAGAAGTGTGAGCTAGGGAATTAACGGCGTTTATGTGAATATGAGTTCGGCGGGCTAGTCTATGGGTGGCGCCTAGCACACGATGCATGTTAAACTAGAGTCTGAAGCGAGCGAACAACGAGCCCGTGTAGAGCGCCTGCGGCCTCTTAACCCACTAACTATTGCCTAATCCAGTTTCGTAAAACCGGGCCTAATTAAGGTACACAAATATAATTGATGAATACAACCAAGGATAATACCGGTAATTAATAACGAGTCAATCCGCTGCTTATTGCTTAATTCGTAAAACCGGAACAAATTAGAAGTTGAAACAAACGTCTCTTGATTGAATACATTATTTCAATTTGACCAAACTTTTATTTTATATTTTTAATCAAATTTCTGTGGGCATTCCCCACCTCTTACAAGATCTAGCAGAACGATATTGATATAAAAAAGGTAGTGCCTAGCAAAATATTAACTTGATATTGTAAAATGCCAGGCGTGGCCAACCGGTTTCCAGGAGTCCTGCGGCCCTAGTGATGGTGGAAATACCCACCCACTGACCCAACGTTTCAGTTGGAACCAGGGACGGATTATTATTATTGTAAAATGACAAATACGTTGGGTACTATGTATTCGAAATAATGTGTAGAGTAAATTCATTCTCCAGGTTGAAGAGCTTATTATTAAAATTTAAACTAGACTATTCTATGTACAATACGCAACCTACATTTCCATTGTAAAATATTACATTTCTTTATAGAAATGTGTTTCTGCATCCTAGATGGTAGGCCTATACACTGCCTTTGTTAATTATGCCTAATCAATCTTTTCTAAAACGTTCTATAGAACAATTATTACAAATAATTACCATTCACATGCCATTGAATGTGAGAGACCAACCATGCTTTTGAATTTGTTGATTTTTTTTAAACTAATTGTTTCTGTCATCATAAGAATAGCTGTGCTAATAATTTTTTTTGTGTACAAGAGAATTATTTATTTATTTGAAAGCTACTCTAAATTAGTTTCGATCAATCGCTTTAGATTAATCAATTATCGTAGGTAGACTTGAATCCTACTTACTCTGTATGTAAATAACGTTTTCTCTGTTGTATTATGGTATTCAAACTTTGTATTTTTAAAGAAATTGAACTGAAATAAAAATTATCTTCTGGTTTATTGTCTTAGCTTCAGTTATTTGTTTCATTCTATAACTGAACGTATTTTTATTTATCCTTTTACGATACAACAGTGCAGATAACATGAATGTAACAATAAAACAATTCTATTTATTATTTTATATTTTTTATAATAACGTAATAAATATATATAAAGAAGCAATGTTATTAGAAAATAGTTATGAATAGAAAGTAGATATAGGTTGTAAAAAAGGAGAAGAGAGTCTAAGTAGAATATGAGGATTGAGATAGTCGACGACAATGAGGTGCCGTTAAGTGGCCCAGATGGTGATTACAAATAGGGCCAGTGAGAAAAATGAAATAAAAATGCTCTGCCAAAAAAATAGAGTTTTAGAATATAATTTCAAAACTAAATCCTTATGATGTGATCTGTGAAAAAGTAGGCCTATAGTATTAATTATTGCAGGATAGCCGCCCCCGTGGCTTGGTCAACTATCGCACTTCGATGGAATCTGAAGGCAGGTTGGGTGTGGGCTTAAGTTGCGCATAAGCCCATAAGGCATGGGTTTGTGAACGTCGTTTTACCTCTCATCACTTCATCGTTTCATAATCACCCACTCATTCATACCCCCGTATAACTTAGCTGTTGGTGGGGTCGTTGAGCAGCAATAAAATATTACAATACAAATATTGTATTTAATCTTGTAATCGCTAGAAGTGAATAAGTTGTATTACATTTAATGAGGAGTGATGTACAATTTTCATAATTTAGTACCTGGCTCTAAATCTTCTGATCACTACAGTTTGTGGGCCCCAAGACAAGTGAAATATGATGGTACCTGGACGGCTAGCCGCCTTGCTAAAGATTAGAAAGAAGAGAGTTTGAAAGCGTGGAAAGAAAAGGAAGGTGGGGAGAGAGATACATAATGGAGGCTATAATAACAAGGAGTGGATTGGCAAGTAGTGGCAACCAAAGGGCGGTGGAAACTACGAGAGAAATGGAAGGAACTGTTGGAAATGAAGGTGCAAGAAGAAAGTAAGATAAAGCGTTTGTAACAGCCTGGCCATGGAACTTAGGAGTGTACTTAAACTAATTACGTTAGAATAGGAATTGGCGGAAAAGAACTTTTATTGGCATAATAACAATATCATCATGTGAGGGTGGCCAAGATCCTTAAATTATAGTAGTAGGCTAAATGTTTTTCCTATGGTAGGCCTAGTATACACTGAAAAAAAGGGCGCGAAAACTAAAACCATTACATTTATTACAGGTGATGACAGATTTTCGTTACAATTTTGAAGGCCATGTTGAATTCAGAAACTTATTTTGTTGTTACTTTTACTATCGAATTAATATTTCAATTTACACATTGAGGCGACAAGCCATACATGAACAATACTTTCTTAATAAATTGTAATAATTATTAATAATTATATTAATCACATGGGCTATAACTAGCTTTGCAAAATATTAACAGGGTTGCGAGGGGCAACCCGAGCTTCCGGATTTCTACTCTAGGTTGAGCTTCACTTCTCATTTAGGTCACATGATCACTTTATTGTAACGCTTTATTATACTTCAATTCCACAAGACTTACCAATCTCGATCGACCGTCTCGCCTATTCACAACCACTGACGGTCGTGTGTGACGATCCGTCTACCGTTAGAACATCATTCTACAATTTTAACGAAACGCTCGATTTTCAAATTACTCGAGTGAAAACACATCTTGTTAACTACCATATTGTACCTGTCTATCTTATATTGCTGTCTCGAAACATCCGCGCATTATACTCTATAATAGAAATAAACCATCAATCGTAAGTCATTCGAATTCTCTCATAGACAGATCTTATCTAACGTCTCAAAACGTACGCGCGGTAATTGACGTAGATAGTAATAAACTCCTGTACGTCCCGTCATGTATCAATGAATCTATTTAGAATATTTACCTGGATCGTGTTGACTTCTCGAAACTTCTAGCCGTTCAATAATAACTGTATAAATAAAACTAAAATCGTTGTCAAGATTGTATTAGAGTACCTGTCTGGATGTTGTTGACGTATCGAAACACCCGCGTGTTAATGATCTGAAATAGAAATAAACCACCAATGGTTGAAGATATATTTTAGTGAACTTTCCTTAAAATTGAATGTGTTTAATGATGTTGTTAAGAGACTTGGGACGAATTTAAATTAGTATCACTTTCGTGGATCGACACAGTCGTGTGTTAATGGTGATGGGTAGGAGGGACGGTCGATCGGGAATGTCTGGATGTAATTAGTTATGGCTTAAAAGGTACTATTGTCACCGGACAGTTGGTATTATTCATGCTGTGGACTGGTGACCCACAAAAACAGCTGATTTGTTAAAATGATGATTCTCTATACAATCAGATCAAGGACACAATTATATTGTAGAGAATTTGTAGTTTATATTTGAAGAAAAGATGATGATAGTGTATTAGTTTGATGGACAAAAATGTTCTAATTCTTTCACATGAGAAATCTTTCGACATGAGGCTTGAGAAAAATATATAAATATAAATATATAATGAATATATATAATTTGATATCAACATTTGAACCGCATTGTATGGATCACAAGGTAGGATCGTTCGGACGGAGGAATCTGACTACGCCCCCAAAAAATAATAACTCATTAAACAAACTGTGCACGGTTAACTGATGTGTTCAGAAAACTTATATAGGGAATTAATAATTAATTTCATTTTCAACATTTGTCTGAAATATGATTTTATTTTCAACATTTGAGTGAAATATGCTTCCATAGGCCATCTCTTGGAAGATTTTGATTTTTTTAGATACTGAATTTTCTCAAATCGAAAATAAAAGTGGGTTACTCTAGTGATTGAAGAGTTTCTTTAATTCAGTATCGTGTATTATTAATTGTTGAATGAGAATAATCCTTTTCCCTTAATTTAAAATATCAACTTCCATTATTTTTCAAATTTGTTTACTATATTTTGTACGTACGTTAGGCACCTACAGTTACGGCTATGTCATGCGGTTGCCTATGACAAGGCGCACAAAAATTGCATATTGCTGCTGAATGAATGAATATTAGGGTTTTAAGGCGCATCGACAGCGAGGTCATTTAGCGCCTGTAATATATATTGCTGCTTTCTTGTGTGTAATACACTAGTAATAGTATTTCAAACTATTTTCTCGAAATTGAATCTGCAATGAGCCTGGAAATCCATTTCATTCGTTGACAATCGAAAATAGCAGATTTTTATAGTATTACACCATTATGAATATATTATTATTATGTTTCATTTAAGAATTTTCATTTCCTTCCCACTATCCTTCCCATTATCCATAAAACCTTCATCTCATCATTCCATCATCTCATTAATAATCCACCCGACGCCAATAGATCTTAGTCACCATTACAGTGCGTCGTTAAACCCAATAAAAAAAAGTAAAAAAAATAATTTTCATTATTATCAACTCGAACCAGCTTCAACATATTATCATAAATTTACCTTTAAATAAATAATTTGATATTACATTTTGATTTTAGAAGATTATTACCCCATTACACATTTCCAAACTTTAATTGTATGGTAAGGCCTACTTTGAGAATATTGATAGGTAACATTATTGCTTCGGAGAGTTACGTAATAACGCCAGATAGATATCATTTCATCTATATAACACACACACACACACACACACACATATATATATATATATATATATATATATATATATATATATATATATATATATATATATATATATATATATATATAAATAGAATACAGACCTACAATTTTGCCTTAGCTCTTACCAGATTTCCGGGATTCATTTTCGTTATGTATACAATACGCCTCACTGATTTTACTACCCATTAAATTAGTGCAAGTACCAACACCATTACAAATATACATTCGTTTTTCTTTCCGTTCTGCCGAAATTCGTGATATCTCTTAAAACTCACACACACACACAAATATATATATATATATATATATATATATATATATATATATATATATATATATTTATATTTATATATTCATATATATATATATATATATATATATATATATATATATATATATATATATATATATTTATATTTATATATATATGCATATATTTATATATATACATATATATATATATATATATATATATATATATATATATATATATATATATATATATATATTCACATATATTTATTATTATATACATATATATTCTTATATATATGTATATATATATATATATATATATATATATATATATATATATATATATATATATATATATATATTCACATATATTTATTATTATATAAATATATATTCTTATATATATGTATATATATATATATATATATATATATATATATATATATATATATATATATATATATATATATATATATATATATATATATATATGAAAATTTGTTATATGTCTACGATGATATCGTATGAATGATATGTTTGAATCGGCCCTAAAACGGACATTTCAAAAGCATATTTCTGTTATATAATAGCAATTAGCAGACAAAATATACCCATATTGACGTGCACGATTTGTTCTGTATTATTGTTTGAATTCTCAAATATGAATTGTTATAATTCATTGTACGAACTTTCCAGAGAAATTCACTGATTATTACACACACAAAAATATTTGTCACATTTCCAAAAGAAAAAAAAATACGTAATTGTAAAATAGAAAACGTATTTATCGATAATGTCACCAAAATCCTCGAAGTAAAAACCGCAATCGGAGACGTTATTCAAAATGATAGTTATATATTCCATTTTTTCCCTGTAATTCTGCGGTTTGGTTACACTTTTTCTAGTACTTTCTCGTTATAGGAGCTGTCGAAGGCGTGAAGTGGTAATTTATTCCGATACAAATTTGTGGTAATAATATATCTATAACAATTCTGTTTAATTTTCTTTCCTGTTAGATGTGTAATATGAATCGTCTTTATGTAATAATGTACTTTGGTTGGAAAATAAATTCTTCATTAGATTCATGAACTTAGATTAGGGAAAGATAGAATAGGATATATTGTAAGATTATCGAATTGTTTGTAAGAAATGAACTCTAAAGCCGTATACACATACCATGATTTTGAATATACTGAGTCTGTTTACTGTCCTCTTTATAATACCAACTTGTCTGTAAAACATTAGAACACTGAAACCCTGAATCACTTGAAAATCTTAATTTATCACTTTTACAAAATCATTCATTTATTCTCTAGAAAATGCGAAATTCCTCGACAGTAGTAGACATACAATATGAACTATATGTGAAGAAATTATTGTATATAACATATACCAACAATCAACATATACCATAACTATGTAACATATATGTAAAAATTTATTTTCATCAGAATAAAATTGACAAATCGAAAATTATACCGAGTATAGGCCTATGAGACACTTCACATTCATATAGGGATCTTCACATTATCAATATTATTTTCCTGAAAAAAAAAGCTAAATCGATTTTGTTTAGAAACAACATCTATCTATACTGGTATAACACGAATCTTCAGGAAAGTTCCAAGTCGATGGTTAATTTTTCCGACTTGTAGGCCTATGTATGTTGTTTGTTTACAAAAAGCAAAACTAAATGATGAAAAAAAAACATAAATATAACCCCAATTTTCTTTGCTATATACGTTCAACTAAATACTATACCTACAGCTGGTATTTTCATAAGTTTCGTTATGAATAATTATTCTCTTTGGGTTGGTGAGATCGCCCTTGTGGTATCCCGTTCAAACGATCCTAACTTTGTCCTAACTGGAGCAATGACAGTTTTGAGTCGAGTATAGTTGAGTTGTGTGAATTAATATGAAACAAGAAATTATCAGAAGTAGGCCTAATAAATCGGTAATAATTGATTAATACATATTAATAAAAAAAATAAGTTACATGTTTTCATAATCATCAGCAATTAATTTGAATATTAATTCAAATCAATCAGAACATTATTAATTTGAATTGGTATCATTTTCACTGAACGAAATTATAATAAATAATTTCATTTGTTTATTGACAGTTGCATGGTTTTCCTGTCACATAGGCCTGCTTTGATTGGGTTGTAAATTAGCATTCTGACTGGAATTATCAATAAACTTTCAATAACCGGTATATCAAATAACTGGAACATTGATCAAATTTGATGTACTAATTAGTAATTAGGAATATGAATATTATTAGTAATTAGTAATATAAATGTATTGAAAAAGACACTGTTTTTTTTTTCACAAATCTCGTTTTATTAACACTTAAACGTTAAAACATAATTTAATATTGATAAGAAATACATTTTTATAATAATGATTATACACAATTATAATTAAATATAATTAACACCTGGCTACCCTATAGATAATAATTAAACACTTTCGTCGTCATATTACAATATCATTATTTTACAAAATACAATACAAAAAAAAGTAGATTGGTTTGTAAAAAAAAAATGTTGTAATACTTCATTAAAATTTCAAAGATTTATAACGGAATTGATTATATAGTAAATAAGCGATTTCTTTAATTATAATGAACTGGTACTGTGGACAATAAAAAAGGAATTACCCTCCGTTAGTTTTGTCGCCAAATGATTTTATCTTGAGATGTAATTCAGAAGAGACAAAAAAAACTTTTCCCTCTTCTAGAATTAGATTTATAAACGATAAGATTTATATAAAACAATTATAATTGATAGTGTAATAGTTTAGTTACGGCTAAGAATATTTCCTTTAGACGAGAAAGAAAGTGTCATCGTCTATGCCTATGTGGCTTATTGTAAGAAACATTACTAGAGCAGTTGATGACACAGCTAGTTTAAGTGTGCTTATTTATTTAGAGAAAAAAAACGAGCAATTATATTTGCTTTAAGAGTTTCTTTTTTAATATAACTTGAGTGTTTATTTGAGAAAGTGTTTGTATTTTGAGTAAGAACAAACACTGGTTGACTAGTATGCTACTTTACTCAAATCCATAATTTTATTCATTCACACAATATAATTTTTTAAAAAATTGCTGTTGAAAGATGATCCAATTTTTAAATGTAGAAGATCACAATTCGATATTTTGAATAGAGAAACAATTTATAAAAATCGAAATAATTGAATAAAAAAAGTTTAAATACGTTGATGAATTATTTTCATTTTGGCCCTTCTATTTATAACAATAATACCGTATACTCAAGTTTGGTAGAGTACAGTTATACATAAAAAAAAATCCAATTTTAAAATTTTCCAATAAAAAAGTTACTAATTATTTTTCCCGAATATTATCATACTTTCATTCACACATTTCTTAATAATAGTTCACTTCTCTTATGTCTTCTCGATGATTTGATGATGTTGGATAAATTAATGATAATTATGTCATGAATTTAATTATCTTTTTCTATATTTTCTAGAAGAAGCCACCGAACTGAGGTCCGGATGGGATTCCGAAGCTCTGGGGACCACGTCCAGCCTTGAAGATGGGTCCGGCTGAAAAATAAAAATTCATTTTTGTTAATATATATATATATATATATATATATATATATATATATATATATATATAACTTTATATCATATATAGGTTATTGTTTGCTTAATGACCCCACCAACAGCTAGATTATACGGGGATACGAATGAGCAGGTGATTATGAAACTATGACGTGATGATTAGTGACAGGGCGTTTACAAAAATCCATGCCTTATGCGGGACTCGAACCCACATCTGACGGAGACTTCAATTTCTGAAGCGGTGCCTCAGCTGACTGAGCTACCGAGGGAGGTTACATCATGTACTTATATATATATATATATATATATATATATATATATATATATATATATATATATATATATATATATATATATATATATATATATATATATATATTTACATATATATATATATATATATATATATATATATATATATATATATATATATATATACATATATATATATATATATATATATATATATATATATATATATATATATATATATATATATATATATATATATATGTATATATATATGTTCATACATTATTATCAAATCACTACTATGTATAACACAGGTGGCTATATGTTTAAACACTTTAAATCATAAAATTATTAAATATTCGAATAATATTAAATATTAATAAATCATTCGAAATATATACATATACTGAAAATGCTGGATGTTTCAGGTATATGATGATGCTTCTAATTATAATAATTGATCAATTTCTTTCCTTAGATAATGTCACAGAAGGAAAGGAAATGTTTATAGTTTCTTAAAAAAAAAAACAATGAAAGATAATGTTTAAATTAAAGGTTGACTAAATTATATGCCATTACAAATGACCGTCATCATACGTCACACATGACAGTAATTTAAACAATGTCTTCAATGCCATTTTATTTAGAACACCATTATGAATATTTTTACTGTACAATAAAAATGAACATATATTAAACTGTATTTTTAAATCATCAACATTGGTGGCTTGTAATTGCGCTTTTGAAAAATGTATCAATTTTGAAATAAAATACAATTGAAAATTGCAGAATCATTATCGTTGTAAGTAAATTTGAAAATAATTGTTCAAAAATAACACCATGGAAATATTAAATTGAAATTATAATAAAATTAATAAATTACAGTCGGGAAGTTGTTATATAATTATGAATATATTTTTCTTCAAGCCTTGAAGTTAAATTAGGCCAAGTTATTATCAAGAAAGAACTAATACTTTTAATAATGCTCGTATCGTATAATATAATAATATTAAAATAATATAATAATATAAAAATAATATAATAATATGATAATCTAATAATATAACAAAAATTTATATGAATATGAATATTAATATGAATTTTCATCTATTATTTGTTATTTTTATAAACACATCTAACCGTAGAGGAGTATAAGTTTAGGCCTATGTGTAATATTATAAAATAAATGGTGATATTTTAGCTAGTTGTTTTGGTGACCCGCAAACAGTTGAAAATGTGTCATAGAATGTTTGAGGCTATTGTATTAAACGTCCATTCGAACTCAGAACCTATATTAGCTCAAAACTAAACCAAATTTTTCAAATCTTTGTAAAAATGTTATATATGATTATAATTTGTTTATATCTGTCTGCCTAATATACTAACTTTATTCATGTACAAAGTTGTATCTCATTTCTGTAATCAGTGATATATTTTTCAGTTTGTTTTATTGGTACATCACAACCATCTCTGTTAAACACAAGTATATATATAACAGTGTATTTTCGCTAATGAGTATTTGTGCTAGTTTCTTCCAAAGAAAAATACTCCACTAACATGCATGTAAACAGCAATATATACGTGCTTCGTGTGCACGTGTATATTGGTGGTGCCGATTGACCGTTCCTCCTATCTTTTATCACTAACATACAGGTGTTTCGATCAGTCAACATACACGAGCAAAATAAGATCTAATCTTCACTGACTGTGTAGCAAGTGCTGAATTGCACAACTGAAGAGTGAAGACTCGAAACACCTTGACGATGATGTTAATTGATAGGGGGGACGGTCGATCGGAATAAACATGATCGTGATAGAATGCTACACAATAGCATGGTGTAAATAAAAAGTAAAATTCAGGTCATCGGAAAACAATTTGAAATCGGTACGACATGAAATTCCAAGTTCGTGATTTTTATCGATCAAAAAAATATCCTTTCCATTATCAAGAGCATTTTCCAATTCCTGATTGAATAATGTGAAGTAAGAATTATTTATATGATTATTTTATTTTGTAATTATTATTAACGAAAATAATGTAATTAATGAAAATTAATATTACGAAATTGTTTTTTGAATGTTGTGACAGATTTGGATTGCAGTATTATTTTTTTAGTCACGGAATTTTGAGAGAAATATCTTGTTTTTAATTCGACAAGATTTGTTTTTTTCGTTGTTGTAACCGAATCGTGTGTGTAAGATTTAAATAACAACAAGCAGACCGATTAAGAAAGTAAAACTTATAAAAACTTCAAAAGTATCAGGGCATCATGATAAATGAGTAGGCCTATTTGAACTGAAACGGAATTAAATTTTTAAAAAATTATGTGAAGAACGAATTTCGTATTGAGATTTCGAGCTTCTTTATTTCTTTCCCATTTCATCTATAAATTTTCAATTTCGTATTCATTTTGTTGAACGTTCTACTGAAAATATACTATATTTCTATGTTTTTTTATATATAAATATATTTCAAATGTGGATAAATTAACTTCACATTTAAAATGACTGAATTCAATTAAAATTGTTAAAAAAATGATATGTATTTTTTAAATCTCAAAACAAATTAATTTTTACTGTTTTCTACGGTTCGCTATTACAAACCCCTTTCAGCCTCTGAATGTTTGTAAAAACAAATAGTATGTGTAACCATGGTGCTAACAACTTCAAACTGCCAGTTAGGGCTACTCCCAATTAGCTGGTAATCCAGCAAATAATCCGAATACATTATCCAACAATTAAAACAATTCATATTCAACTTTTAAGAAATTACTACAACATTATTGAATTAATTAACCGATTTCCATTTAACTAAACATCAATTTTTTTTTGGTATTTCAAATCATGCAAATTTCTATCATATGACTATTCACATCCAATTACAATCCTCGCGCATGCGTGATACAGCACGTGATGTACACATGCACCTTCACACAAGTATGTCAGTGAGTTCAATTAAAATTGCAATCTCGATGGAAATCGTTCAATTATTTTAAAACAGTAATAATATTGTAGTAATAATATAATATAATATGTCATAACTATAATTCGGAAGTAAACATACCACGTTGCCTTCCGGGTGGTACGAAACCATAACCGGAAGCTCCTACGACGACGCCAGAAGTTTCCGTTCCTTCCGGTGAAGTGGGGAATAGAACAGGTCCTGAAACATTTCGAATGGAAAAAAATATATAATTAATAGAGTAAAAAGTTTTGATTGGATTTGTTAATTAAATTTACCTTCACCCTGATTGAACTTTTGTCCATGGATTAGTTATATTATGCGATAAAAGTACTTCAATATCATTATTATTAAGTGTAATTAAAAGTGATTTTCATCACTCTTAGTTGCTACAATTATTTCAACTTTTCAAGATTATTAATAATTAAAACTAATAGAAACAAATATATTCTCCCCCCAGTATTCATTATAATGGATTTTGTTATTGTTATTGAGATGCAAACTTGACAGTAAGTTATTGTTACCCAATTGAGGCCAAGGATGAGAAAGTAGGATCGTTCGGACGGGGCACCACAAGGGCGATCTAACCACATCAAGGGGTTAATGAAAGCTTTACGATACTGAGAATTATTTAAAAATATTTGAAACAATATTCAAGCATGAAACCTATAAGAATGATTTCATCAGTATTTAGAAATAAGTTATATAAACTTTTCACAAACTAACATGAGTAGAGTGTAAGGCACATATATTTTAATTTGGAGAAACTAAATATAGATTAAAAGCCTTATTAGGTGTACAAATACAAAGAATGTTTCTGATGAATACCTATTCTTTAAAAATAACTGTAAGGATAATTTAAAAAGCTTTTAATCATATAATATATCATTTCTTTTTGATACGTTAACATATATTTGAAAAAGATATAATCTTCCAATTGTTTAAAATAATATATTCGAGTGAAAGTTCGATCAAGGAATTTGAAGTTCAAACTACATGTATAGGCCTATATATTATGATTGTAGGTTTTTCATTAGTTCCAAGTGCGTTTTACCGTGAATTTGCGTTTGTAATGAATGCGTTTTTCGGTGTTGAAACGCGACCATCCGCATGCGTTACTAACGTACTTTGCGTTACGCATCGTTTGACTGACTTTTGTACCTAATTCTCGAGTTTGTCTCTGCTATAATAATGTACTGTGACAATTGTGTATTGTATCCACGTAAAAAAAGCGAACCACCCGTGCGCTAGTGTTGTATGATAGGGGAAACGGTCGATCGGCACCTTCTTTCGTACTTACAACTTTGTATATGGTCTCATTTTTATTTTATCGATGGAAAAAAGATTAACAGAGTTGTTTTGAGGGTGATTCAATTATACGATTTAGTATATTGAATTAATTTGGATTAATGATTGATGTTGATGTCTGGGATTTTATTTGACATAACTTTATTGTAGATTATCAATTGGACTTGGGCCTTTTAGATTGAGGTTCACAATTTGTTGAATTGTTTGCATTAGAATTCATAGTTTTTTGGGGTGGTAATTAAAGTCACCTTTAAGGTCTTATATCCTGTATCTTCATCCTCAGCTCTAATTGGGGGACGTGGATTTTAATATAAATATTATAAATATAAATATAACTCAAAGAAGGTTTACGAATAACAATGAGTATTTTGATCAGTATTCAAATAATCAATAATTAGTTTCTCCAGTAAAGAGTTTTTAATATTTTATGAGCTCGATTAGATAGAAACGTTTAATCAAATTTTTCTGAGATTTTATTCAATCTCTTGTCAGTTTGGATTTCAGTGATAACATTACGATTTGGATGAAAAAAGTCTCAATTATTTCGTACATACGAATTCATTTAAACTTAAATGAAAAAAATATCGAATTTCGTATTTTATTTCGTTTTATTGAATCATGGATGATTAGAGGAAACCAATTTCATCAAATATTCTACCAATACTTCATTAATAAATTTTAATTCATTTAAATAACTTTGAAATTCTAAACTAGGTTAAACAATACTTTGCAACCATGTCACTAGAACAGTTTGATAGCTTTATCAATTGTAATTCAGTGCCAAATGAGTTAGTGTTACAATGTCCATGATGTCACAGTGCAACTAAGCCTGTAGATAATAGATAAGTGTAGATAACTTTAGATACTGGCACCCATATAAAACGTAATGAGATTTTTAATTCGAAAATGAAATAGAAAACGAATATTGGTGCACGTTTTGTACGTTAAGTATTCTAAAAGTTTGCAAAATATCAATTATTCAACTTATTGACAGAAAGGGAAATTGTTTTATTATTTATTTTGTTCACTTTTAGATAAATAAGCAGAACATATTCGACTTTCACTAAATTTTTCAACAAATATTTAAATGGGAAAATTCAACTTCATATCTATACGAACCTTTTGCATGATTTATAACTATTGTTCGCCAACACCTATAGGCTTGGGGGTACGTTAGAACATGTGATAATTATAAAAACCCTTGCCGTGTGCGAGACTGGAAACCACGCTTTTAACTTCAGTTTCCAAAGCAGAGCCTCAACTAAATGAGCCACCACAGGTATTTCAATCATTTAATTATTGAAATTCGAAATCAAAGCATTTTGAATATTCAATATATTTCAAAACCGTATATTTTTTATCACAACATAATTACGAATGATCTTTTTGAGTTAGGTATGTAATTTCTAATTGTGTATTGGTGATACCGATCGATTGTCACCCCTAACATCCAGCTATAACGGTCGGTCGGTGTGGCACCGCCAACACTGCATTAGTAACTTGGCGGTCTCTAATTACCTCTGCTCGCTCGTCCGTTTCCTTGGCCTTGTTGGGCGTTTTGTGGTAAGAAGAAGTCGTTGTAGTCCTGGCTCATGACTCCTACCGCCAACAATACAAGACAGAATGCGACCTGAAACAACAACAACAACAACAACAACATTAATATTGACAAGGAATTGACAACTATGCCTCTATGTGTACAGAAGAAAAAGATTCAAAGCACAAAGTCAATGAATTGAATGTGCTATTTATTTATTTATATTGAGTTTAGCGGAGCACCGAACTGATGACTAAGATCTATTGGCGTCGTTGAATGATATATATAAGATGGTGGAATGATGAGATGAAAGGTTATTTTATTAGGGTTTTTGGATGGTGGGAAGGAGTCGGTCGTGGCCTGTTGTTAAGGATTCATCCCAGTATTGACGTGAACGACAGAGGGAAACCACGAAAAACCCCTTTTGGGATGGTCGACCATGGTGGGAATCGAACCTCGGTCTCCTGAATTACGATTCAGTGTATTAACCACTCGGCCAAACGTCTCAGTATTTGAATGTATTAATATTAAAGATTAATTTCAACCAACATTATTAGGATCGAGTTTCTCTTTATTTTATGAACTTATTAATTTACTATTTACAGACTGTTACATTAAAATTTTGGGTACTGTGATTGCTTTTGTAGTGAAAATATTATTATAGATTATATTATTTATATATAATATATATTATATAAATTATAAATTAATAAAAAAATAATTAATTAATAATTAATAAATTAATATATTAATAATTAATATTAATAATTAAATTATGATAATTTAATTATAATAATTATAATAATAATAATTAATTTAATAATTAATAAATAATTAATAAAAAAATATAAATTAATAATTATATTATTATAAATTATATTATTATAGAGCCCTAAGAGTGTGACTGGTAAGTTTTCGATTCTTATTTCAAAAACAAAATCATTGTCATTTTTTTAAACCCTTAAAGTTAAAACTTGATAATTCTATAATTAGTTAACCCCATTGGCGTTTTTATCAGGGAACATATATTACAACTGTCGTGAAAACACAATTAATAATATTGGTGAAATATAAATATATTAAAGTTTTGAATATGAGAATATTTTTAAAAATCACAACACAATTTACATATTTTCACATGTGAATATCTAGAAAATATATATTCTCCAAATTACTTGACTCATTAGCTCAGTCATCGCATTACTATAAAAATATCGTAATGGATTTATAATTACTATCAAAAGAATATCAAATTAAAACTCATTATTTTCTTTCTTTTTTAATGAATCGAAAAATTCATATTTTTAATTTAATCTTTTTACTTATCAGAGCGAATACCAACTTGATTTCACACGCGCAAAAAAAAATCCATCCACTTTCCCAAACTTGATAAAAACGAAAGCAAAACGTCAAATATCAATAAAGTAACCAATCACTTCTTCCAACTTGATTTGAATGCAATCAACATTCAACAATAATTCATTTATTGAATAACCACACTGATTTATCGATGATAACATTCAATAGAATATTATATAAAACGTTATTTTTTAAAAATTTATTTTAACATCACGAACTGTATAAATTTGTATATCATTTCTATTTTCATTATGATTGAATAAAAAAAAAATGTTGTTACACCTGCTAATCGATTCTTATCGTTACATCACATTAAGAATAATTTCATGAATAATTTCAATACTCTCCCCCGCTTTCAAATCAATTATTTATCGAACTGATTTTATCGATCATTTTATCGGATCACGAGCGGAATTAATGTCACTTTTTTAATCAAAAATTTTAAATATGTATTGAATAATCACGAAACGCAATTATTTATATTTACATCACCGGTTTCAAATATTTTAACAAATTGAAAAAAAATAATATATATATATATATATATATATATATATATATATATATATATATATATTCATATATATATATATATATATATATATATATATATATATATATATATATATAAATATATATATATATTTTTTTATATATATATATATATATATATATATATATATATATATATATATATATATATATATATATTTCCATCACTAAATTTTTCGTAATAATTTTCGGAATGATATTTTTTGATTAAAAATTTTGCTAACTTATATTTAAATTCACTTTGGAATACCTTCATTGTTATGTTGATTGATTGTTGAACTTGATTCACAATAAACTCAGAGTAAGAACTGATAATTTTCTAAAGTGTACCGTAAGTATTTATACGTCCCAATGACCGTCAACAATCTTTCAGTTCAAAGAAGGGGTAACAAAAAGAGGGAGGGATTTACTTACAGATAAAAGGTTATACACACTAAAATAATGGATATTTGTTTTCTTAAAAACTGTGTGGAAAGGAAGGTTGAACGTACCAGTGATTCAGCATTGGACAGTTTCTTTTTTTTTTTTTTTTGGTTCATTTCATCTTATATTTTCTGTCTAGTTATTTTCAATGTCAACTTGTTCCGAATGTACGAAACAGACAATCGTCAATGTTGAATGATAGACTGCGAGACGGTTGATCGGAAGCTGGTAAGGTCAATGCAAGCATGCATGTCTCGGGTGCGAATCCCGGTCAATGCTTGTTTGGGGTTCGGTTCAGTTATTGATATGCTCATTTCCTAGTATAATTGCAATTATTTGGGTGGTTTGATTCATTAATTAGTGGTTTAATTGATTTGATCTGGAATGTTATTCAACTGACTTTGAAGAATTATTTGATTGAATACCAGTAATTCAATGAATCAGTTGGAATGATTGGTTATTGAAACTATAAACATCGAATATTTTTAAACTGTCAGGTACAGGCCCGGATTAACGCACAGGCTGGCAAGGCTGAAGCCTAGGGGCGCAAGAGTCCAGGGGGCGCTTGGGCTCTTCAGAGCTTCCATATTTTTGTTGTTTCAAATGAAATGAAATGGTATCAAAAAATGCAACACGAAGTTATATCATGTAGTTAAAAATGAAACCAAAAGTGTCACAAACTTATTGTCATTATTATTCCCATTCATATTCTCATTAACACTACAACAACATTGGCCAATATACCAATATAATCTAAGAAAATGATATCTCAAAAAATTCCCTGCTATATAGGCTATTGGATTAACTAAAATATAGCTGAAACATGCCCTGGAATTTCTTTCTAGGACTTCACCCCGGGTAAGTCGCACCCCGAGGTATAAATATTCCGGTACTTGGTAAGTCATTGGTAATGTCGAGTAACGAGCGCAAATACGTCAACGTGCCTCGTGGTTTTCACATTGACCGAAATATTTTTTAAATTTATTCATTTATTTTTATTTGTACACCAGTCTTACACACATTTTGAAAATACGTATTCTAGGTTCAGCCTAGGGGCGCTGGATTCTTGAGTCCGGGCCTGGTCAGGTACTTATTCTGTAAAGTCGATATCATTTTACATTTTTCGTTTATATATTTATATGCATTTCACTCGTGTGGTAATTATCTAATTATTAATTATCATTATTATTTCATCAGAGTCAATATAGAATAATGATCAGAATTTACATTCATTGTATATGATATATCAATTAATTATGTATATGAACTTTGTTATTAAATGATGACAATTATATTGTTTGGATGTTATTATGATTGTGATCGATTGAGCCATTTTAAATGTTTTTCATAAAAACTGATGAAGAATCAAATTAAATCCAATTTTCAAAATACATATAATTCACACGAGTCATAAAATAATTATATACTGGAACGACATCCATTCTACTTTATGTTTGAGTTATCTCTTGAGTTGATACCAATGCTGTTAATGTCCAGATATATCCCAGAAACGGTTTTCACTAATAATGTGTTCCAGACTTTTGGAAACTGAAAGTTTTTTTATCTGCGGTGGAAATTTATGATCATAGACGACGCAGTTCTAGTGTCAAAGTTCATTGGTTTCAAATAATTAAAATGGGGTGGTAAGATCGCGCTTGTGGTGCCCCGTCCAAACGATCCTACCTTTCATCCATAGCCTTAATTGGGGAACAATGATTTTGTATCAAGTTTCGATGTAGATGAAAAAAAAATACAATGATTTGATTTATCACCGCGATAGGCGTACTTCATTTCGGATTCGATATTTTTTCTATAAATCCACCCCCATCCAGCTCAAAGTTAAATCAATTTATTGAGAATGAAAGAAAAATGAGTACTTATGGCTTTATTTGAGAACATATCGGAATCGGAGTGAAGATTGAATGTGAGCTACTTGTTTGTCTTTCATGTCTACCAATTACACTTCTTTTAATTCTCGTCAAACTCAATTTAAAATATGGGTTTAGAATTTTCTGGATAATATTGTAGACTTTTCGGGTGAAGAATTAATAGAGCTGATTAAGTTTGTTGCTTTTCATTAGATTATAAAATTTGACACAAATTCAATGTACCTCAATTGAAACTAGGAATTACAGGTTACGATCATTCTGACGGGGCACCAGAAGGACGATCTTTACCCCCCCTCCCCCCCCCCCAAAAAAGAAAAAATCAATTATAATGTAAGTAAGTTTCCAAAATGATGAAAAGACTTATACAAAAATTGAAATTGAGAAAAATAAATCTTTCATTTTGTCCCTCCCCCAAAAAATAAACGATTGTTGACTATTTTACAAAGATCAAAGTGAAATGAATATATAAAAAAAAAAAATTCTGAACAATACCAGGGGGGTGATTAAATAACACAACTTCCGCTCTTCAAACAGGAAATAACCTTCCCAGTCCTCACTCTCGATCTTTCCTCTAATTCATCTAGATCTACCATGCAGCTTCCTCATATAACCAGTACCAATCATCAACAGAAAGACGGTTCGAACGGTGGTTCAATTCCATCTCGAAACATCACCGATCAGCCGTCTCGTACGTGAGTCTGTGACTCAAGGTCATAGCCCTTGAATACAGCCTGCCCAGGATCTAGGTCAAGTTTACATGGCTTATTAGTTGTGAATGTTTGAACGGTTGGTAACAGCGAGAGATGATGGCTACCCAGGAAGTAAATATGAAGGTTTTTACAAGTTGGTTTACCGGATATAGCCGGAAGTGATGCTGTCTCATTGTCGTGTGATGGAGTGGGTCGGGAGAGCACTGTCAGAGGGAATTGTTCAACGAAACACTGTCACTATTTGACATTTGTAATTTTTATTTATTGTGAGTTAGTTGGTTTATGAAACAGTGTGAGGCTAACTTGTTTAGATGGATAATTCTCTTCAGTCTCTTGGTAGTTGGTACGATGTTAGAAGATGGTGATATTGTGATGAATATATATATATATATGTATATATCTGTGTGTGTGTGTGTGTTTGTGTGTGTGTGTGTGTGATAATTAAACTTCTTGGATACGATTCAATATCTAGATATTTGGGATGTTATAGTCATTTCGAAAAAGATACGCCTCGAACGGTACTCGAACCCGGGATCTTCTGATTGCCTGTTAGGTGCTCTACCACTAAGCTACCTAATATATATCTCTATATCTCTATATATATATATATATATATATATATATATATATATATATATATATATATATATCTATATCTATATCTCTCTCTCTCTCTCTCTCTATATATATATATATATATATGTATATATATATATATATATATATATATATATATATATATATATACATATATATATATATATAGAGAGAGAGAGAGAGAGAGAGATATAGATATATATATATATATATATATATATATATATATATATATATATATATATATATATATATATGAAGCATCAGAGTAAGCCATTAAAGGAAAACAAAGATGGCGACTGCGACTGTAACCGATCTTGTGATTGATCTACTCGATGTTTCCTCGTCTGGGATGGTAAGATCGCCCTTGTGGTGCCCCATCCAAACGATCCTATCTTTCATCCATAGCCTTAATTGGGGAACAATGATTTTGGCTCAAGTTTTGATGTTGACACAAAAAAAAATAACAAAACGATACACGTTTCAGCGTTGTAGGTTGAACTGGCATCAAAAATGGTATTCCCGTGTACGAAAACGCGTTCAATTTCTGAAATTCCGAGCTAGATGATGTCACTTCATCTATGTGGTTTGTCGAGTGGTAAACTGGGAACAAGATGACGTCACAGTGACTCGATGTGTATTGGTATATACCCTGAGATGGAAGTGCTGGTTATTCATTTATATCGGGTTTAACGACTCACTGTACTGTTGACTACGATCTATTGGCGTCGATGAATGATATATGAGATGAAATTTTTTTTATAGATTTTTGGATAGTGGGAAGGAGTCGGTCGTTGCCTGCTGTTAAAGAACCATCCCAGTATTGATCTGAATGAGAATGACAGAGGGAAATCACACAAAAAAACTGTCAGGATGATCGATCATGGACGATCTTCTGAATGATGGCTCATTGTGCTAGCCACTCGACCACTCGTTTCAGTATGAATATAGTGATGCATATGTATACGTAGTATTGGTTGCACAAATATAAATCATGAGAATAAATTACGAAAAAATGTCAGTATCATAAGAATGTAATTCTAGTTATTCTGTTGTGCTAACTGATAGCTAATATGTGATGCATAGGCCCAAGTTTTGTAATTGTTCCAATTTGAGATATTTCCTAATAAAATCGATTATGTTGCCCTTGTAGAGCGATCAGTTGTCGAATGAGTAGCTTATACCGTTTAGACCACGTGTTGAATCAGCGAGTCTCAAGGTCATTGTTGATTGGCCTACGTGACGTTTTACATGCACTCGACGAACATCTACTGTACTTTACCTATTTGTTTATATACCTGATTTTAATCTTTTTGTAAATTTTTTTTTTTCATTTTTCTTCGATTCAACGATTTTTTCTTTTTTCTTATATCAATTTTCAATTTGATTCATTTTTTTTCTCGGACATTTTCATTTTTTAACAGAATTTTTTTCCTGTCAAATGCAGATGGATTGAAAAAAAATGAAATGCTTTAATTGAACAATACTGAAGTTTTGATCAGATAGTAAAAGTGGAAATTGGGAGAGGGGAATATTAAAGAGAGCCCTTATTATTGTCCCTATGATTGTAAATGTTATATTTACACGACATAAATCTTTCCATCACCGCTAGGATAATACTATAAAACTATAAAACTATAACCTATACTATAAAACTATAAATACTATTTACTATATGACCATAAAACTGTAGGCCTATGTTTAACTGTATGTTTATGCATAACTCATAAATATGTTAATCTTTGATTACATGAACAAGAATAAATGATATTGAAATTTAAATTGAAATAAGTTGATTTTGATAATTACGATTTTTACGATATTCATGTTATAATGATTACGTGGCCTGTTTTCAAAATTGAATTAAAATTCCAACTCAATCATCTCAATGAACTCACTCTATTGAAACTAGGGCGTGGGTTCGAGTCCCGCGTAAGACATGGGTTTTTGTAAAATTACATTTCACCTATCATCACTTTTTATTTTCATTATTCCTTGCTCATTCGTACCTCCATATGCAGTTGAGTAGTTGAGCAAGATTAAAATAAATAAAATAAAAATCAACTCAAGAAACAATAATAATTCGATGACAGGTCGATGACGGGTCGCTAACATGTGCAACAATGACGCGTCAAATAAGTGAAAGGACTGAAGGTTCCAACCTTCATGACATAAGAAGAATATAACCTAATCTGTATCAACTTCAGTGACGGTTCAACCGGGTGTTCCTTTCCTATCTATTATCATTAAACGACAAGGAGTGTCGAGTCGTCAATGTGCAATGAGATTGTCATGACCTACGATCATTAAGGAGGTAATTCAAAGAGTTATTCAATAAAACAGGATCCCGAGGCGATATTGAAAACGGAAATATAAGAAAGTTATCCGATCATTATGAAGGATTTCCTAAAAAAAATATACATACTATTATCTACAAATATTTAAATATTACATCAGGCAGGGCCTTATATAGCTAGGGTAATTGTTATGGTACTTGAAATGGAAGACAAGAAAAATACAGTGATTTTGTGTTGTATTTCTGAATACCAGATAGAATACCTAGAAAATAATTCGAAAGAGTATGAGTGTATAGAAGAAAAGCTGGGAGACTAAGAGGAAGATGGTAAGACCAGATAAGTGGAAGCGTGGGGAGAAGAGGAGATGTATGGAAAGATGTGGAAAAAAAAAGATTGTAAGAAGAACGGAAAGCCGGAAGCCGGAAGGACGGAGAAAGGGAAGAAGAGGAAGATGATGTGACAGCCGGTTCCAATTGATAGGCCCTATATGAATAGTGTTTATTGGAATCGGGCTATCTATATTTATTTATTCCTGAATAAATTCAAACGAGTAAGAATCCTCTTTCCATATTATTAAAATAATCTGAATTAATTGATCTGAATATAACTTGGGACTTGAAAGTTTGTTCAGTTAGTTCTACCTAATTACCTATATGAATTATTATTCATTTTTGAGCGGTAAGTTTGACCCGGTGGTCCTCTCTGAACGATTCCCGGTCATGAGAAATAATGACTTGGTGTCAAATTGTGTAACTATATAAAAATGTATCATTGAATTAAATGATTGCTCAATCATATTTAGCCTAAATTAAAAGTAAAACTGATAATCACAAAATTTGTATGAATGAATAATGTATATTCATAACTATACACATACACGCACATATATATATATATATATATATATATATATATATATATATATATATATATATATATATATATATATATAAATATATATATATATATATATATATATATATATATATATGTATATATATATATATATATATATATATATATATATATATATATATATATATATATATATATATATATATATATATATATATATATATATATATCATCAGAATGATATACATATAGTAAGGTGGACTGGTGTAGCCAGGTAGAAAAAATACTTTTACTTTTGTTTACCCACGTATACATGGAGTGCGTTGGTACATCTTGAACAAAAGTAAAAGCTATTTCTCTACCTTGCCGAATCTTGTGATATTGCTCGGAAGATTTTTATTTTTTCGAAATTGATGCAGAATAATTGTTCCCCGAACAAGACTGTGGATGAGAGTATAGGATCGTTTGAACGAGGCACCACCGGGGCGATCTTACCACCTCATTTAAGCTATCGATATTTTAATCTCAATTATATTTACACATATATTTCAATCATCTCAATTTTAATTTAAATTCAATTTCACACTTCAATCAGCATGCGATATAACAGGTACCGACGAATATAATTTGGACTTTTACTTATATTATTTTTTAGTTCTAGATATAGTCTACTACATTCAATATAGGCCTACAATGTCAATACATTTTCTTGGGAATCCATTTTTTATTTGGTTTGATCGACCAATTTTACTTCAGACACCGGTTTCTATAGATGGTCTACTACATTTTAATGTAATGTCAGTAAATTTTCTTGGGTGTACATTTTTTCATTTTTTTCATTTTTTTCATTTTTTTCATTTTTTCATTATTTTTCATTATTATTTATCAGATTGGAATTATATTTATATTACATCAGATGAGTCCAACATCCTATCAAGTTAGTGTTTTATATATTATGTATTATGCCACATGTATTGTGATTCTAACGGACAAACAAACAATTGAATTTAATTTAATATACAGTTTGAATGACTAGCTCTGCTGGCTTCAGGTTCTGGATTGTCTTCTACATTTAAATGTAATACCAGTAAATTTTCTTATATGAATCATCTCTTTTTTATACAGTTTTATCAACCACTTTGACTTCAGAAATCCAGATGGTCTTACTACATTTGATACGTCAGTAAATTTTCTTATGGATGCATAAATGAACGCGATTGTATACCTTCCCACTCATCCCATCACAAACACACCTATAGTATTTCCCATCATTCTGTCTTCACTTACATTAAATCTATTGTCTGTTATCAAATCGCAAGCCATCACTATTCTAATATATTGTATTACTTTACAATCATACCACACAATCAAAACAGACGAATGTAAAAGTTCAAATTACAATTCACAAATAAATTTGTAACACATGATTGCATATTAATATCGCAGTCGTGAACAGTTGTTCACGTCTTGGAAATACCTTGGGGTAATATGTTATTGACTGTTATTGACTAATCGAAACTACCAATCGTTATAAGTAATACATAGACGAGACGGTCGATCGGAACCCACAATTACGATATGTGTAATAAAGTTGTATCTACTTTATATAAAAGTAAGTGAGTAAGTATAATACAAGTGAGTTGATAACATGTTGCATAAGTCTCTTCGCTGGAAGATAATAGGCATTGTTGTGGAACAGGAAATAAGAAATGCAATGGGTAATGCAAGATGTGAGAGAGAGATAGAATTATTTACTTTATAGAAGTCCTTTAGACTTTATAGAGTCCATATAGAAGTCTATTAAGAGAAATATCAGTTTTTTGGTGATAACTTATGAACGATATAGGATATCGAAATTCTATTGCGAAGGAAACACAGATATATTTAATACCTTTAAGATGGTATAAGATATAACTATTTGACTCATATCGCTTACTTGTCAAGCGTATCTACAGCTGAAAAAAAACATACGTTTTTTTATATATATTGGGTTTTAAGAGGCCACTTTACATGTTGCCTACCGGCTTGATTGCAGACGTTCGGGAGCCAAGTTGGCAACGGAAAACCAATCATCGTATTGACTTACAGTTTTCGGTTAGATGATCACTAGTATTCAATACGTGCTCGTACGAAGAGCTTTAGTTCGTGGTATGTTTTCAACTCTTTCAAAATAACTGTCAAAAATCAACATGTTTCTACCTGTTTTTCATTGTTTATACGATTTTTTCAGAGTAGATTAGTGGAAAAATATGCTTTTTAAATAACGTAGAGACACAGATATACTCATTGTTGTTTCATTGCAAAAATAATCAGACTGATTGGTGCTACCGTTTACCCACCATGTGTTGGGAGCTAAAGGCCTACATTGGCGCTTTTTGTCCTGTTTTGACCGTTCCCTGCAGGTTTTACTCATGGGTTGTGAGATGCCTCTTAACGACGCACTGTAATGATAGCTAAGATCTATTGGCGTCGGATGAATGATTAATGAGATGATGGGATGATGAGATGAAGGTTTTTGTGGGTAATGGGAAGGATAGTGGGAAGGAAGCAGTCGTGGCCTATATTGTGGGAACCATCCCGGCATTAGCCTAGACTACAGAGAGAAACCACGAAAAAACCCTGTAAAGATGGACGGTATCGGGGATCGAACCGGGTCCGACATGCCCACTGCCTCCCGGGTCACATGGTTGAACTTTTTTTGGGAACGATTCATATTTCAGTAAGAACTTATGTATTCTTTGTTTTCCGTTCTTTAAGTGGGTTAAAATATAACTAGGAAAACGCTATATACGCGTTGTAAGACGAGCGGAAAATAATAGTATGTCGACTTCATTGCCAAACTTTTGCCTAAATTCGCCAATTGGGTAACATTTTAGTTATAAATGGGTAAAAACGGCTTCGAGTGGTACCAATTTAGCACATTTCATGTTTTTTCTTCAAAATGGCTGACCCGATCAAGTTGAGGCTTTCCAGAAATGTGTATCAAAATGTTATTCAACTTCACACAAAATTTCAATTTTTTTGAAAATAAAATTTTTCAAATTTTTTTTCCGTTGTGTTATTCTAACGGGTATTTTTGAAATTTCTAAAATTCATAAAAATAAAAGTTACCACCCGATGATGCCACAAAACTATACAGATCTAAGCTAGATGAGGAACCATGACGAAAAAAAGTTTGAAGTTGATAGCTGTAGTTGTTTGATCTGTGGAGAACCGACAAAAAATCATAAAAAAAAAAAAAAACATAAAAACAAACACCAATTTTTTTCAGTATGTCAAATTGAAACCTCGCTAAAGCTCGTCTAATTATGTCATTAGTTCTTACTCACTAAAAATACATAAAGAAACCTAAAAACTTAGAACACTTGCCAATTTTATCGTATAGAGAGATAAGAAGGAATTGGTCTTGGTTTAATACTTGAGGAGAAATTGCCCATAAGCTTTTTTTTCAAGTGATGACAAACATTGCTGTAACTAGGAAAACGCGGGATGCGCGTTGTTAGACGAGCTTAGGGGTATAGAAATCTAGAATGAAAAATAATTTGTCAACCCAATCTACATCTACAGACCTTGGATCACTCCAAACGTTCAAAAACCTTACGAGAATCAGTTATGTCACGGCCTTCCTCTTCATTCATTTCAATCGTTTTGAATTAATTGGTGACACTTGTTGCTATAGATTTAATTGGTTCCCGTAATTGCCTAAATTGATGGGAAAATGCTTTATAAATGCGTTTTCTTCGTTATTTCTCATCCGATTGATGCGAAAAATCTCTTAAAATGTGCTTAATAGTTTCCTTTATATTCGGCGAAAATTTGAGAGGTCTTGAAAAATTTTGATTTTTCAAGTATTTTCCTCCGGGTTATTCTAATGGGGATTTTTGAAATTTCTAAAATTCATAAAAAAAAAAGTTACCACCCGATAATGCCACAAAACTATACAGATCTAAGTTAGATGAGGAACCATGACAAAAAAAAGTTTGAAGTTGATAGCTGTAGCCGTTTGACCTGTGGAGAACCGACAAAAAAACATAAAAAAAAAAAAAAAAAAAAAAAAAAAAAAAAAAAAAAAAAAACATAAAAACGAACACCAATTTTTTTCAGTATGTCAAATTGAATCCTCGCTAAGGCTCGTCTAATAATGAAAAGAAAGTCTTTTCATTAAATCAACATTTTGATGTTTCGGTTTGAAGTTGTCTCGAATAAAATTTAAAAGGTGATTTTTCTCTGTTGTCCTGGATTTCATTACTTCGTTAAAAACTCGGTTATGATTAATCAATTGATTATTCATTTTAATAACACAGTTGAAAAAAGAGATACCAAGCTAACAATTGACCATTGTAGATCGTCCGCCCTCGTGATGTCACAAAATATAAAAACCAATCAAGTGGGCAGTGAAGCAGGGAAAATAGGGAAATAACCAATCAAGGTATCTAAAATTGCCCCTGCTTCGTATAAGTCACGCCCATCTACAATGGTCAATTGATAATATTTGAGGTCTTGAAGAATTGAAAAACTTTTCACGAAATCACTTGTATACGGGCAACATCTCACTTAATTTTCTATTCTTACTTCAGTGTTATTAATTTATATTCGCATTTGTTCTTTTGATTTAACAACTCACCCACCCTTTTAACCATTCCATTATTTTTTGTTCAATTATAAAATTTTTATATAACTCTTTAGTACTCAATTATTTTTTTTTACAAAAAAATATTTTCAAAAAATGTCTCTATTATATTTTTTTTACATTTAATTCTTTTTTCAAAAAAATGATCCATTGTTTATGTACATTTTGTTATACTGTGTCTGTGAGGCAACCGTTTTGGCGGCAGTGTTCAAATAAACTTCTCTCTTAAGAGGCCTCTTTACATCTTGCCTACTGGCTTGATTGCAGACGTTCGGGGCCCAAGTTGGCAACGGAAAACCAATCATCGTATTAACTTACAGTTTTTTTTCGGTTAGATGATCACCAGTATTCAATACGTGCTCGTACGACGAGCTTTGGTTCGTGGTATGTTTTCAACCATTTCCAAATAATTGTCAAAAATCAACATGTGTCCACCTGTTTTTCATTGTTTTTACGATTTTTTCAGAGTGATATAATATAAAATTATGATCTTTAATGAACGTAGAGGCAAATATATATATATATATATATATATATATATATATATATATATATATATATATATATATATATATATATACTCATTGTTGTTTCATTGCAAAAATAATTGGACTGATTGGTTCAACCGTTTATCCACCATGTGTTGGGAGCCGAAGGCCTGTATTGACGCTTTTTGTCCTGTTTTGACCGTTCCCTGCAGGTTTTACTCATGTAGAGTGGCCTCTTAAACTTTTCATGTTCATTGCACTTGGCCAACTTACCTCCCAAGCCCTCTGAATAAGTCTATAGTCAGTGTGAGCCAAGTAACTAACATTGAAAGGAAAAGTGGCGCTCTTGAACTAAATACTAATGATAATTATACCAAATGATCTTAAAAACGATCTTGTCTTGAAATAATCAAGTTCGAGGACTGAAATTGAAGCGGAATGAAAGTTGGAATTAAATTGTACAATATTCACGAGGACGTTACTTGTAATTTTTATTAGTTTTTTTTAACGGCTCGTTAAAAATGGTGTTTATTGATTTTATGTGTTCAATAACGAATGTTAGTTCAAGTTGAGTCATGTGACATTTTCATGTTTTTGAGAGCAAAACATTGTCAGTTTCATGAATTCCCATACAATTTAGATTTAATAGTCCATCAACTTTTTTCAAAATCAAATAATGAACTATTTATATATATATATATATATATATATATATATATATATATATATATATATATATATATATATATATATATATATAAATATATATATATATATATATATATGTATATATATATATATATATATATATATATATATATATATATATATATATATATATATATACATATATATATATATATATATATATATATATATATATATATATATATATATATATATATATATGTATCTTTGTTGAAGACTCTGTCTTACATTATAGGATTGCAAAAACAAAGAATAAAAATCAATTAATTAAAATTTAAAAAAAAATATCGATAACAAAATTTTAGAGAATTCAACAAAATAAACATAATTTGACTAGGATTGAATGAGAAAATTTAGAACAAAGAAATGATTAAATGATGATAACGAAATCATACAAAAATTAAAAAAGAGAAAACATTATCGCTGAAGTTACCAATGTGAGAGTAGCTCTAACTGTCAGTTAAGGATGTTATTACAATGGTTATCTATGCTTTTTTTTGTCACTAATCATCAGAATAAGGCTAACTGGAATTGGTAATACCAGGTTTTGGTCAAAAATATGTTTCACTGATAATTAATAATAAAACATAATACAAAAAATATATAATGTTATTAAAAAGCGCAGCAACTTATTAACATACGGATAGTTGAAAAGCAGGGATCATATTCAAGAGACTATTCACTGAACCGGAAGTAGATTTTAGATTAGTTTCAATTTAGATTAAATTACTTCGAGTTGTATGTTCTGTTTGGTTAGTTTAGGTTAGGTTGCTTTGGTTTGGTTATCAAGCTGGTTAGATCGGGTTGACCAGATTGCGCGCAAAAACAACAACAACAACAACAACAACAACAACAACCACAAGAACAACAACAACAACAACAACAACAACAACAACAACAGCAACAACAACAACGACGACGACGACGACAACAACGACAACAACAACAACAACAACAACGACAACAACTACAACAACAACAACGACGACAACAACAACGACAACAACAACGACATCAACAACAACAACAACAACAACAACAACAACAACAACGTTCGCATGTTGTGTCATACACCGACGGTTTGATGAACTGAGGCTGTCAATATTTACTCTCGAGATGATTTAAATCTGAATCTATCAACTAGATAATGGGTAGTTAGCTGGTAATTGTTGTTACCTAATCTATTCGTTTTCAACAGTGGGCTTTGTATTACCGGGTCTTATTATATTTGTATGAATGCAAACAAGGTTGATGATAAAGGATGGTAATAATCTTGAACTAGCGGCTTATTGTGATGAATTATGCTTGTTGAATGCGGTTGAATGACTGCCCAAATGTAATAATAGGAAATATGCATGCTTGAGGTAATAGAGTTGGAATCTTCACAAAACTTCTATTGAATTTTTTTCACGAGATTTATCAATAAAAAAGTAAATATCGTTTATAAATTGATCCTATACATTTGATCCATAGCCTTAATTGTGGAACAATGATTCTGCAAGTCTTGATGATTTTACTAATTTCGAGGTTCGTGATAAAAAAATATAAATGACGAAATAAAATACGATAAATTTCTAATTGAAATCATTTTAACCTCAAATTTCTGTTGTTTTTGTTCTGGTGTTAATGCTCTGTGAAACAGCAAAACAATTTCAAGTTATTCGTATAATTTTGATTGTATTTTTATAATTTGTATTTCGTATACAATTTCAAGGAATTGGGGAACAATGATTTTGTATCAAGTTTCGATGTTATTGAAAAAAAAAAAAAAAACATTGTCAAGAATGAAATTGATTGAATTCAAATATATATACAAGTTGAGAGAATATGGCTTCTTGGAAAAAGATGAAAAAAAATCTGACTACAATTAATCAAGAGCAGTACACGATAATCTTTCTAGTAAGATTTCTGGATTTTGTGGGTGGATTTCACAATACTTCGATTCATATCAGAAATCTTCAAAGAATTGAATGGATTGGTGAATAAAACTGAAAAAATTAAAATCAGGAATCTTTGAAGTCTTGATGAAGATTTCTGAAAGTATTCGAAATATTGATATATATTGAAATTTTCTTTTCCTAATAACATCGAAACTTGATACAAAATCATTAATTAAATAATATTGAAAAAATATAAAAAATATAAATATTGAATAAATATAAATATAAATATTGAAAAAATATTGAATATTATTGAAATAATTGAAATATTATTAAATAATTATAGGAATAATTGATATTAAATAAATTATATACAAAATAATTATTATATTAAATAATTGATATTGAAATATAGAAAAATTTCAAGTAATTAATAATTTTCAATATATAATGGATGAAGAAGTATTATCTTAAAAAGAACACCCCAAAATATCACTATTATGAAAGAATAATATTATATATTCGATAAGAATAACTTCAATAATTATAATTAGTCATGGTTGATTATTATACTTTTCGATTATTTCTCATTGTTTGTAAATGATTTGTACATTGATTTCTGATGTAATTCATTTTCTGTCGAAAAATAATAAATAATTGTTGATAAAAAATAATTGTTAATAAAAAATAATTCAATAACTGTTTACTCCTCATATTATTCTCTGATTTTGGTGATTTTCTATTTTATTCATTTATATTTTTTGTTGAATAAATTATACTAACCAATTTTATGCATATAAATTAGAATGTATCAAATAATCGATACATTTTCTTCGTTTTTATCAATCCGTTACAGTCGTCTTGTCCTGTCTTCTAATTCTTTCAGATTAATAGCTAAACTTATTTTATCACGACTGTTATTAGTATTTGAAATGCTCTTGTATGGTTTAATAATATATTCAAGCGGAAATAACTCGAACGGATACAAAAAAATATATTAAACCAAGTCAATCGTGTTAAGTTATATAACTTAGAAGACACAATATTATATGTTTTTGAATGAGAATGGTTTTATTACCGTCTCACCTATCCGTTAGTTCTAACGGTCGACTGATTCGATCCGTTAAAAAACGAAACACATCAACTGTAAATGAAACTTAAAAGCGTGTCTTATGTTTTAAATGAGAAAAAAACTTATATACCTAGCAATTATTCTCGACTCGTTTTCCTTGGTTGAAACGCATTACTTTCCAATTAAATTAATCATTTATTTATGGAAAAAAATTTCAAAGTGAATCTATAAATTTAATTGGTATATCAACTGGTTTGACATATGATTTGAATGAATATTTTATGGATGATTATATATTATTATTATTTTGATTATCAATTGAACTTGATACACAATCATTGTTTCCCAATTAAGGCTAAGGACGAGAGGTAGGATCGTTCAGACGGGGCACCACGCGGGCAATATCACACCCCAATTTGATGCTATAAAACCAAAGTCATTTTCCTCAGATTTAATTGTTCAATGTTTATCACTGACTTGATATTTGTACTGTTCACAGTTTATTAAATTTGCTATATGAAAAAAGAGATATAAAAAATATCCAATTGATAAATATTTTAATTTTGTATCAGATTTCTGCTTAACGTACGAAAGTAAATACTGCTAAGAAGTTGATCTGCTAACATTGTACATTCCTTTTCACTTTATTATTATTATTGACAATTCTGATTTTGACGTGCCTTCATATCATGCAGATCAAACGTATGTAAAATGAATATTATTATGATTGCTAAATTTTCATTTTTATCATGATACATTGTGATTAATTATTTTCTTTTGGGGTGGTAAGATCACCATTGTGATTGGTCATGTATATATGTAATATAATATAATATAATATAATATAATGATAATATAATAATTTAGATAATCATATACAATCAACCATCACGCACTGTACTTCAAAGAAAAGTATAACTTGAAATAGATCGATGTGGTTGTTTTGTTTAGAAACCATTTCGAAGTTTTTTAGTGATTTTTGTTGACGTTTTTTGATAAATAATTCTTTAAAACGTGAGAATGGAATGTCAGCCCTGAAGAATTTCATTCGTATATTCAGAAACTCTATATACAACTAACTATCATCCATCAACGTTTACTTTTATTTCGTTTTTTCAATTTCATTTCATTTTTATATTAATTCATTTCATTCAATTTTGTTGTGTTATATATATATTCCTATGTATTTTATATTGATTGTTATCGTGTACCCTTTGGAGTCAGGGACCAATAGAGGTTTATATATAGCGGTCCGGAGGAGCAGCATAGCAGGAGCAGTTAGTTAGGTACTAAGGTAGGTAGGTAGGTAGGTACCCTCGTCCACATTACAGAATTTAACTACAGTTAAGCAGATAACGTTAGCTAAGTTATAACATGAACGGAACTTGGTTAGTAGTTAACTCTAGTTATATCTTAACTAAATTTCTAGAACTCAGTTAGCTTAACTGCAATCAAAATCCACCGCCTTCGCAAACAGCAACATCATTCGTACCGTCACATTGTTGGTTCAAAGCACGCCCTCTATTATTTACATAATTCGAATTATATAGATGGCCTTGTTCAAAAACAAGGTAGGATATCAACAGAAAATCTGTGAATCTATAAATGCAAATAAAAACTGACAGTAATCGAACAGGAAGATGGCAAGCAGTAAGTACATGACGTCACTAACAACCATTTCATCGCTGCCAGTGTGAACACTTTAACTCAGTTAAGAACGGTGTCATCCATGATGCTAACTGCAGTTAGTTTAACTGCAGTTAGTGATCCTAGTGTGAACGAGGTATAATAAAGCCATAGTAAATGGAAAAGGAAAGGTAAGGAAGGTCATGCTGCTGGCTGGACTTATCTCCTTTTACGCAAACTCATAGTAAATTTGATCAGGCGACCAGAATATGGCAAGAAGTATCATGTTTAATTTAGTTCCAATCTGTCAGCTCTTCCTGTTCTTAATTTTTTCCTTTTCTATTTGTAAATTTATAGTTCTTTTTATCACATCATTATTTGCATTTTAGTCACTATACTCATAAGGTTAGGTGGAAGAGCAGAAACTCATGGATCTGAACCTCGCCATTTCATTTTTGTTAAATAATCATCTCATTTTTAATTTTTATATGTAAATTGTTATTTCTGTGTTTCTTTTGTAAACTACTCAAAAATGAATAAAGACTGATTATCATTATTATTATTAAT
>CAXFZR010000607.1:57500-59804 GCA_964007535.1 Brachyptera risi
GCGGTAAAATGGACACTCGTAATTGAGTTTAAAATTTAATGGAATAAAATAATGAAATTATATATTATTTAATGTCAATGAATTCAAGGGAAAAATACGCTTTTTTTATAGATACGATTTATCAAAAAACTTGTTCATATCACATCGAATGTGTCACATTATTATAAATAATTAATCATTACTTTCCGGGTGTTGAGATGAGATTACCTTTGAAGTGACCAATCCGAACGATCCTACCATCTCAACAATGACTTTGTGTCCATTTTTTAACCTTATTTGAATATGAATATATATTTATATCATATGCGCCTAATCCATGAATAGCATATAATTAGATGAGCGTAGCGAAGATTCCATCCCACTCTCATAGAGAGCTTTGTCTGTGTGTTTTTTATTTTTTTTTTATGTTTTTTTCTCTTGTTTGTTTGTAAGCACTGCACAGGTCACATGGGTAAACTGATCAACATGGAGCTTTTTTTTTACTGACCAACTTTTACAACTAAAAACTGTTTAGTTTATGGAATGAATCGGTTGAATAGATTTTGAGAAATATCATGTCAAAGTTTTTAAAACCCCATAAGATTAGTCTGGGTAAGAAAATTTGAAAAATGAAACCTCTTCGAAAAAAATAAAATTTTCTCTGAGTGTTCAAACATGAATGATACACATAACCACCATTTTGTAAGCAATTCGAACAAGCCGTTTCAAAGAAAAAAATTCAAATAACTGTTTTTATTCATCAAATATATGGAAATGAGAGCCAAGATTCACTGTTTCTTAGATTAGATATTTCTTTATATTCGTCAAGGTGTGTAGAATACCAGAGAAGATAAAGTAGCAAGTGAATGAAGGACAAAGTGTGTAGAATACTAGAGTCGATAAAGTAGCAAATGTAGGACTGTTATTAAACCTTATTCAGATATCTCGCTCATCTTACAACGCATATTTCGCGTTTGCCTAGGTATGATCATATTGAGATTTTTATATTGAATATTTTGAATTTTTGTTACATGACTTTTTTTATGACTTTCCACTATATCATGTAATGATCCAAAGGAAATAAAACCATTATCATTATTATTATGTCATTTCACTTATTCAGACCATCTTATATTTCACTTCAACCATTATAACACTTATAGGTCGAGCCAGCACTGTCACTGATGAGCGATGTCAGCGCTATCCCGACCCATTTTAACCTGCAACTAGTCTACAATTATAATTAAACAATGCAAATTACAAATAGTATATCTATTACCGAGATAGATTACAGGCTAATTAGATGAAATGTGTAAACAATAATTGTCAATTAGGAAAAATGGATGTGATACAACAATGGAAAGTAATTGAGGGATCGTTTTTTTTCAACAAGGCCGTGGATTGCAGTTAACTGTCCATGGGAGTTGATTTTTAGCGAAATATCAATTTACTTGGTGATAGCTATGACCATCAATAACGTAACGGGATAAGCAACATGGCGTAAGTCCTATCCTTTTAACATTAGGCCGTTTTCACCACGATGGAATCAGCGCGCTTTCGTGTACATTTGTGAGATTCGTAATTTTAAATCGAATCGTACGTATTGGAATAGTATTTCAATGTATAGTACATAGTTGTAAAATTGCATTGTTTCTGACCTTTCTCGTAGATGATGAGTAATTATCCAGTTATCAAATGGTGAATATAGCAGTAGGGCTCTTGACTGGGGGACTAAATGCTTTCACAGACGTATTTTAAATTTAGATTGGCCAATTCAAATGCAATTTATTCCAATATTGCTTAATGCTGTTGGAAAGAGCTGGATTCACAGATTGCATTACATATATTACTTGTATAGATTATACCATACAATAATACCAGCAAATCATCATAATATTTGTGAGGCGGCATCCCTTTGATATACGCATGGTGCGAGAGGAAAGCGCCATGTTGCTTATCCCGTTACGTTATTGATAGTCATAGGTTATAGCTTTCGAGTAACAATTTTCGAACCTTTTTTATATTGGGTTTAACGACGCACTCATAATGATAACTAGGAAAACGCGGGATTTGTGTTTTGAGATGAGTTCAGAAGTATGGAAATCTAGAATGAAAAATATTTCGTCAGATCAATCCACATCTACGGGCCTTGGATTACTTTAAACCTTCAAAAATCTTACTTGCAACTTGTTGATATTTATAGTGCTGCAACCTGTCTCATTTTATACACTTTGCAAAACCAATTGATCCCAACCTTCAATAATATGGATACTTTTATTGCGTTTTTTTTTTTGTTATTTCTCATCCGAATATTGTGAAAGTCAC
>CAXFZR010000609.1:0-31418 GCA_964007535.1 Brachyptera risi
TGGTATTCTACACACCTTGACGCGTATACAAATACTTCATTGTTGGGCAAATATCGAATTTAGAAAGCAGTGAATCTAGCAGAGCAGCTAATCTGTCATTATTTTCATGATATTATATTTGATGAATAAAACCAGTTATTTTCTATTTTTTCTTCAAAACGGCTGATTAGAATTGCGTACAAAATGGTGATAATGTGTAAAGTCTATGTATACACATTCAGAGAAAATTTTATCTCATTTGAAGAGATTTTATTTTTCAACATTTTCCGCCCAGCCAAATCTTATTATATCTTATAATCATCTTAAATGGAGTTTTTAGAAACTTTGAGATGATATTTCTCAAAATCGATCCAACCGATTCATGCCAAAAACTACACATTTCTAAGTTGGATGAGTTTGCGTGTACAAAAAAGTTTCATGTTGATCCGTCAAACCCTGCGACCTGTGGAGTGCTTACAAAAAAAAACCCCACAGACAGAGCCCTATGAGAGTGGAATGGAGACTTCGCTACGCTCATCTAACTACTTCCACCTTCCTTCTCTCATCAGCACATCCTCCTTGATCAGTCCAATCCACTTCTACAGAAACAAATTAATTCGATAATTTAAATGCATCTTTGGTACAACAATGAGTCAATGTTCAGCACTGAATTATACGGAGATCGCAATTTGGTCACAAATTTAATCACAAAGCACAGATAAAAAGGCAAATATAGGATGTAAAGAAGCCATAAAAATTGCCTGTGAATCTGGGTGCAGATTGAATAAAGTGGGGTATGCATGATAATGTGTGGATTCGAGACCATCGTTGACTACTCTTCACTATTCTTTACTCTTGACCAATTCAATAATTTATTTGCAAACCATAAAGATAATGTGCTCGCCAGGCACAAAACATATTCGTGTACAATAATTTGATTCAATTGAATCAAATATCATTTTATTCTTGTTCATGTAATGAAAGATTAACATATTTATAAGTTATGCATTAACACAGTTACAAACATACATTTGAACATATAGTCTTATAGCAATCTCATAATACTAAATTAACAATACATTGAACCAATATCTCAAACTCTATAAATTTAAACATCAATTATAAACGTTTTGAGGTAAAATGAAATTGATCGCATGAATTTAATTTTAGTTTTGAGACAGAGATTTCAATTGTGATAAGTCTCAATTTGGAAACAAGAAGCCCGCGTAAGAGAAAACTCTTGTATTGCTGTTAGAAATAAATATATGTCGAAATGGTAAGTTACGATTTTAGTCTTGACTTATCATTATTATTCATTTATTCATTTCTAACTAGGAAAACGCGGGATGCGCGTTGTTAGACGAGCTTAGGGGTATAGAAATCTAGAATGAAAAATAATTTGTCAACCCAATCTACATCTACAGACCTTGGATCACTCCAAACGTTCAAAAACCTTACGAGAATCAGTTATGTCACGGCCTTCCTCTTCATTCATTTCAATCGTTTTGAATTAATTGCTGACACTTGTTGCTATAGATTTAATTGGTTCCCGTAATAGCCTAAATTGATGGGAAAATGCATTATAAATGCGTTTTCTTCGTTATTTCTCATCCGATTGATGCAAAAAATCTCTCAAAATGTGCTTAATAGTTTCCTTTATATTCGGCGAAAATTTGAGAGGTCTTGAAAAATTTTGATTTTTCAAGTATTTTCCTCCGGGTTATTCTAATGGGGATTTTTGAAATTTCTAAAATTCATAAAAAAACAAGTTACCACCCGATAATGCCACAAAACTATACAGATCTAAGTTAGATGAGGAACCATGACGAAAAAAAGTTTGAAGTTGATAGCTGTAGCCGTTTGACCTGTGGAGAACCGACAAAAAAACATAAAAAAAAAAAAAAAAAAAAAAAAAAAAAAACATAAAAACGAACACCAATTTTTTTCAGTATGTCAAATTGAATCCTCGCTAAAGCTCGTCTAATAATTTTGTTAATGATTTATAGAATGTGAATCTATGAGAAAATAATCGTGGATCATTATTAATTCATTCTCATCAATTTGAGATGAGTTAGGCCTACAATAATTTAGTATAAAACATTCGTTTTCACATTGAAACCGTGATACGAAATCCTGCCATGGTCGACAATCCTGATCCTGGTGGTCAATCCTGACTCTGTTCGTGGTTTCCCTCTGTTGTTCAGATGAATTCTGGGATGTTTCCTCAACAATCGCCAACGACCGACTCCTCTGAACTATCCAAAAATACCTGATAAAATAACCTCTCATCTCATCATCCCATATGTCATTCACCGACGCCAATAGGTCTTATAATCTCATCAGTATATGGTAATGCACATATGAAAAAAGCATTGATCCTTAAATTAGGAATACTGATGCGAGGTATCATCATTTGGGATTTACTACCCCCAAAACCATATTATATTATTTTTTCCTCTCTCAGTACTCCAGGTCCTTTTCTCATTTTCTCTCTCCTACCTTTTGTATCAATCAATATGAACACACGTATATATATGTACACTTTTTCAAATTTCAGGATGTTGATTTACATACCCGACTGGGTCGTTGCCTTATCGGCAATAGCCATTTCTCTCTACATCTACGGTATATGGCACCATAACTGGTTCATCAAACGCAAAATACCTTTCGTCAAACCGTTACCTTTAATTGGTAATATGCTTCCAGTATTCATGCGTCGAGCTTCCTTCGGCGACCTAGTCAAAGATATTTACAATGCTTTTCCTAATGATAAAGTAGTAGGTTTCTTTAATTTGAATAAACCAGTGCTTTTGGTCAAAGATCCTGATATTATTAAGATGATTACCGTCAAGGATTTCGACTACTTTACCGATCATATGACTACTATACCGGCTGAAGGTGATCCACTATTGGGAAATAATCTCATTTCTCTCAAAGGTAAATATTATCATCTGATTTTTTCTGAATATTTTTTTCAGACATGTAGGCCTATACTCATGATTATTCCAAGCTTATAATTACCCCACATACAGATAAGTTATATCACGGCATCGGACGTAAATGTATGATTATTTGCTGCAAGGTATATACCTTAATTAAGAGGCCTCTTTACATCTTGCCTACCGGCTTGATTGCAGACGTTCGGGGCCCAAGTTGGCAACGGAAAACCAATCATTGTATATTGACTTACATTTTTCGGTTAGATGATCACTAGTATTCAATAAGTGCTCGTACGAAGAGCTTTAGTTCGTGGTATGTTTTCAACCCTTTCAAAATAATTGACAAAAATCAACATGTTTTTACCTGTTTTTCATTGTTTTTACGATTTTTTTGAAAGTAATTTGATGGAAAATTATGATATTTAATGAACGTGGAGACACAGATAAACTCATTGTTGTTCTATTTCAAAAAGAATTAGACTGATTGGTCCAACCGTTTACCCATCATGTATTGGGAGCTAAAGGCCTGTATTGACGCTTTTTGTCCTGTTTTGTTCGTTTCCTGCAGGTTTTACTCATGGGTTAATGTGAGATGTAAAGTAGCCTTTGAATATATTTTGTTGAGGTTGCATGACGTCGATTTTGCAGCATATTATTGTTTTGATGATACATTTTGACCGATACGATATATCAAAATTTTGATTTTAAAAAAAGAAAATATTTGTGAAACATTGATTTAGGACGGTATAAATTGAAACTATTCAACTTAATCGCCAGCCTAATTGTCCAAGCGTACACAGCTAGAAGGAATATTTCTCAGCTGTATACGCTGGACAGTTGGGTGTTTTAAGTTGAACAGTTCCTCTCCAAATTATCTCAAACACATCAAAAGTATGTGTGTGAATTCCTTATAGAATTCTTATATTATATACCGTTCAAAAGTGTTGACAAAATAACTGGTATTTCGTTAATCAACTATATAGGCCTATGGGGTACCATGCACAATTCACTTGAATACTTGTCGGAACCAAATAAATGATCTCCAAATTAATATATAACAATAGTTTTTGGAGTCATTTCAAAAGATATATAATTTAATTTGCAGCTTCATCTCACACATTGTCCATATTTTACATTCATGATGAGTTATATGAAATAAAAATGCAAAAATCTTTTTGAAATGATTTCTTAAAATTGGTTTTGAACATGGTCACCAATTTTCAAAAATCATATCGAGAATAATGTTTTATTCTCATTTCATGAATATCATACAACATCATGGTTGACAGATCATTTGATCAATTCTTTCTCTTCTTGTCGTCTTCCAGGAGATCGTTGGAAGGAAATGCGTCACACTTTGAGTCCTGCTTTCACCTCCAGTAAGATGAAAGCAATGTTTCTATTGGTTGATAAATGCGGTGAACAAATGGGAAAACATTTGATGAAGCAGTGTAAAGGTATTCAAACCATTATTTATGAACCTTTTTTTATAAAATGGATGTAATCGTTGATGGATGTATAGATTGTTACTGAATATTCGAATGGCGTACTTCAGGTTTGAGATTCCAATCACATATTTTGAGAAAATATCCAACAAAAAACATTTCCAAAAATCACAAAAATACTTCGGAATTGCTCCTTGAGCTTCAAACCAATAAACAGTCCAATAACCTTAAATACCTCAATCATCCCAATAAAAATTACTGTTATTATTATAGATTACTGCCAACTGTTGAGATAATAACCATAGACTAAAGATATTTCCAGTCTATATGGTGTCACCTCAAAAACGTGCTCAGCCTTTACCTCTGATACGAGCTCAGTAGTATAATAACACTTTACTATTTAAAATACTAAAATCAATAAAAATGTGTATTTCTTCTGTCTATGAGAGTCGATAGTATGGAAAATATTATCAATAACATTTTTTCGGATATAAGTTATATTCAATAGCAACATTATCAGTAGACATAGGTTTATAATATCCATCATAGATAGATAGTCTTTTATTCATCATTGAAACATCGTACATAGGTTATAAAAACATACTACAATGGGATGTCCATTTGGGGAAATTTATCGTTCATTTTGGGTTTTTGGTCGATTTGTTGGAATTTATGGTTTATTTTTGGTTTTCAGTCCATCTGTAATCTGTAAGAAATTATGAGAATGGTGAGGTTCGGCAAAAACCGCTCTTCCACCTAGCCAGAAACTACATAAAACAAAACATATAGGCCTAATTGGATGAGCGAAGCGAAGACTCAATTACACTATACCGAAAAAAAAGTGCCTGTTTTTTTTTTTTTTTTTTTTTTTTTTTTTGTTTTTTTGTTTTTTTGTTCGCGCTCCACAGGTCAGACAAAAATTCAAAATCAGTTGAAACTTGGCACACACATGAACCCCTATCTGACTTGATGCTGTATAGTTTTGAGGCGCGATCGGTTTAACAACTTTTGAGAAAACTCATTCCAAAGTTTTCAAAAATCCCATTAGAATAAGCCAGAGGAAAACATTCGTGAAAAATATTTCATCTGAGAGGATTCAAATTCTCAGAGAATTTCAATCCGATAATGATACACATTATTCCGAACTTTTACTTAAATCGGATCAGCCGTTTCGATGTAAAAAAATATATAATGTTATTTGTGTTAATTATTCAAAGCTATTAAGATACCTATTAAATCAAAGCAACAAGTGTCACCACTTGATTGTAAACGATTGAAACAAAGCCTTCTTTATTATCATATAAATTATTAATGAAAAATAAGATGGCAGTGATGTAATGGTTTGGATCTCAAGGTGTATATATATATATATATAATAACCAATCCGAAGATAAGTTGATATGTTCCAGCTCATCCATCAACGCGGAAACACATAACACGTTTGCCTAGTAATATGGAACTGATCACCACTTTTACCACCGCGAACAGCTACCAACCCGTTCCTAAGTACTAATCAAATTTGATACATATATTAGGCGAGGGAAATGGAGGTGTGCACGGGGATTTATTCTTTTTCAGCAATAACTGTGAAGTTTAATTGGTAGTATATCTTTCGTCTCATTCGTCCATGTTCTCATCAAATGAGTAATTATTTTTTCTTTATCTACAACGAATTCATTATACAGTATAATTATTTCTTGTTGAGCTATTATATAGACTAGGCAAACGTGTTATGTGTTTCCGCGTTGACGGATGAGCTGGAGTATATCAACTCATCTTTGGATTGGTTATTATTTATATATATATATATATATATATATATATATATATATATATATATATATATATATATATATATATATATATATATATATATATATATATGAATATATATGTATATATACACCTTGAGATCCAAACCATTAATTCACTGCCATCTTATTTGTCCTTATTAATTTCTATGATAATACTGAAGGCTTTGTTTCAATCGTTTACAATTAAGTGGTGACACCTGTGGCTTGGATTTAATTGGTATCTCAATAGCTTTGAGTGATTTACAAAAATTACATTATATATTTTTTTACATCAAAACGGCTGATTCGATTTGAGTAAAAGTTCGAAATAATGTGTATCATTATCATATTAAGATTCCCTGAAAATTTGAATTCTCTCGGATGAAACTTTTTTTCACGATTTTTTTCCTCTGGGTTATTCTTACGGGATTTTTGAAAAGTTTGGAATGAGTTTTCTAAGAAGTGGTTCAATTGATTGCGCCTCAAAACTATACAGTATCGAAATAGATAAGGATACTTGTATGCCAAGTTTCAACTGATTTTAAATTTTTGTTCGACCTGTGGAGCGCGAAAAAAAAACAAAAAAAACAGGCACTTTTTTTTCGGGTATGGTGAAATTGAGTCTTCGCTTCGCTCATCCAATAAGTTACGAGTATTATCCACTCCAATAGCGTAACCACTTCAAACCATTATCTTCACCAACTTCACCAACTTCATCAACTTCACCAACTTATATTTCTTGAATTATATCTATTTACATCTAAGTCTGATCTTTCATCAACTCATCTTTATATATTTCACTTAACGAGATGATTTTCTTTCAGCTTCTAAAGACGGTTTATTGGAGCTGGAAATGAAAGATTTCTACACAAAATTCACAAATGACGTCATAGCTACGTCAGCGTTTGGCATCCAGTGTGATTCTCTGGAACAGCCTGAGAATGAGTTCTACCAGATGGGAAAAGACGGTACAAATCTGGATGGTATACGAACTGTCATCTTTCTTCTGTACGGACAAATACCGAAGATTATGCAGGTTCGGTATTCAGTTATTTCCAGTATAATTTTCTACTAATTTTTCTTGGAAATAAGTGCACACATTTCTTATGATATTGCCATGAATCAGTGCATTTTATAACAATGTGTTCTAACTATATTTTATTTATGGACTCCTTAAATCTTTTCAAAGTCGAATTGAAGAAGTTCTTAATCTCCAACTATTTTTAGGCCTACAGTAAGAATGAGTTTTTTGACACATGCAAGAAGAATGTATTAGGCCCAGTATTACCAAGGCCAGTTAGTATTTATATGAGAGTTGGTGAAAACAAATAGCATAGGTAACCATGGTGATAACAAGTTTGAACTGTCAGATAAAGACTAACTGGACTTCGTAATACCGGGCCTTAGTGGCATAAGAAATGACTGAAGAATATAATAATATGAAATGTATGAATGAATGTGGGGAATAAATGTGGGAATGTGTTGTATACTGGTATCACTGTGTTTTTCATATGTATAATAATAAACATAGTTCTGCAGTTCCAGTCTATATCATGTTAATTCTCATGCTTTTTTCTGACGTGCCATATATTTTATAATGACCTAATTTTAGAATGTACAAATTGACTTGGCAAATGAAGCATTGGATTCAATTGAATTGAAATAATCTTAATCAAAAGGAGTAATAAGTTATTAAGAGCAAGTGCAAGTGGAAGTCGATTCATTGGAACATCAGTTTTTTATGATAATAATAATAATAATGATATATATATATATATATATATATATATATATATATATATATATATATATATATATATATATATATATATATATATATATATTTAACATTTTTTATTCACACATTTTCAGTACAAATGATAGGATTAGGAACTCTGCTACTAAATACCCTACAAAGCCTCTGATGAGACTTGTCTGTAGACAAGTATTAACATACTACATAGAGTGATGATGTGAACATGATGTAACTTCTTGTGTTATTATACCACTTATTACACAAACTTAAACATATTAAACATATTACCCATAATTGAAATTGTAACATAACACTGAAATGAAAATAAAAGGTTCATTCTTGACAAATGATTCAAAAATTCTTTCATTTGGTTCAATTTCTAAATAAAAAACATCCATCGATTACTACAAAAAAAATACAAACAATAAAATCAAATCGAGAAAATTATGAGTTTCTGAGTAAAGGAAAAACATAATCACCTATCGATGAATTATAATTAGACGAGCTTTAGCGAGGATTCAATTTGACATACTAAAAAAAATTGGTGTTCGTTTTTGTTTTTTTTGTTTGTTTGTTTGTTTTTATTATGTTTTTTTATCGGTTCTCCACAGGTCAAACGGCTACAGCTATCAACTTCAAACTTTTTTTCATCATGGTTCCTCATCTAGCTTAGATCTGTATAGTTTTTTGGCATTATCGGGTGGTAACTTTCATTTTTATGAATTTTAGAAATTTCAAAAATACCCGTTAGAATAACACGGCGGAAAAAAAATTGAAAACATTTTATTTTCAAAAGAAAATGAAATTTTGTGTGAAGTTGAATAACATCTTGATACACATTTCTGGAAATTCTCAGCTTGATCGGGTCAGCCATTTCGAAGAAAAAACATGAAATGTGCTAAATTGGTACCACTCGAAGCCGTTTTTACCCATTTATAACTAAAATGTTACCCAATTGGCGAATTTAGGCAAAAGTTTGGCAATGAAGTCGACATACTATTACTCTCCGCTCGTCTAACAACGCGTATATAGCGTTTTCCTAGTAATAATAATGATGGTTTTTACCATCGGAGACTGTACAAACAGTATGATATATGTCATGAATTACAAATATACTCGATATAATGTTTAAACGGTGTAAAATATCAAAATTCTAATAAAGAGGAAACAAAGATATTCTGAATACCTTTTTCATGGAATTTTCAACATTTATGAAACCTATATTGCATGATTTCAACATGTATAAACAACTAATTGGAATGTGTTTGTAAGCCGTTTACCCGAGAAGATCATGCAAAAAGAGTTGAATAATGTCTACTAATTATTCTGAAAGTATTGAAAACATCTTTGTTCGGTCTTGATTATAATTTTGATACCCTATACCGTTCAAAACTGAACACCAAAATTGGTATTTCAATAAATAAACTCCCATGCACTCACAATCAGATCTAGTTGCCAAATATTCGGTAGAAAATGCTTGGAGCTATATCACCATGTTCGTATCTTCAGACAAAAATGAAAATAATTTCCTTCAATTCCTTTTACTTTAGCTTCTAGGAATCACGATTATATCCAAACCGGTCATCAATTTCTTCCAAACGTTGGTGCGTGGTACAATTGAAACACGAGAAAGAGAGGGTATCATCCGACCAGATATGATTCACTTGATGATGCAGGTCAGGAAAGGAACTCTGCAAGGCGAAGAGGTCAATGATGGCTCAACTAATGTCAGCAAGAAACGTGGTAATTACTAGTTCAAAATGGAAGATATCAACATTCGTGTGTTTATACTGAAATACTTTTATCTACGGCAAAAAATTATGGTCACAGACAGCGCAGTCCTGGTGTTGAAGTTCATTAGTTTCAAATAATCAAACTGGGGTGGTAAGATCGCCCTTGTGGTGCCCCGTACAAATGATGATCCTATCTTTCAACAATAGCTTCAATTGGGGAACAATGATTTTGTATCAAGTTTCGATGTTATTGAAAAAAAAAGTTTCATTCAAACATTGACTTCAACTACGCACTATTGACGTTGAGTAAGATATAGTGGTTGTTTGATGAAAGATTTCTGAAATGAAGGTTTCATTAAGTTAATCAGGAAGCCGAAAGTAGGGAGCAGTCTTGGCTTATATCGTAATCACCATCCCGGAATGAAACAGTTACAGAGAAAAAACACGAAATATCTCTATAAATAGAGGGAAACGCGGTGGCTGGGTTCGAAGCGAATTCTGATATGCACCTTCACCTACCGGGTAGCGAAAAATGTGACGATGTGAATGAAGATGTCGCAAATCAGCTGTGCGTACCTTGGCGCGCTTGTTGGCAAAGTAATGGCCAATGGGGGCACGAGTTAGCGCTGTGACGTAGTGCCTATGCTAAACTGACTGCAGATTCCAAACTCGCTACCGGGTAACATGGAGCGAGCGTGATAGTGTTGGTTTGTATTTGTTGAATTCTGAATAATTAGGTTGGATGAAATACATGTTTCAGAACTTACCGACGCGGATATCACTGCTCAAGCCTTCCTGTTCTTTTTCGCTGGTTTCGACACTTCGTCGACACTCCTGAGCTTCATGAGTCAATTACTGGCTACACATCCAGACATCCAGACTCGTCTCCAGGAAGAAATTGATGCCCTCTTAGAGCAAGACAGTGGGAAGGTCACGTATGAGGGAGTAAGTCACTAAGTTTTCGTGCATTGATTGTGTTCAATTGTCTGAAAAAAGATGATTAATATGAAATTCTAATAACTCTTTTATAGTTCAGTTACATCAAAATATTGGTAATTAGGTCAAATGTAGTAAACCATAACTTCCGGGGTACAATTTTGAGTTTGAGAAAGAATCCCCATACTTCCTTTTCGGAAATTTCTCACACAGGTTGGGGATTGTTGAACACATCATCTAGGGCCTCTCAAATAATGCCAGCCGGCCAATCCTGTCAAATCATCCTTCTCGTCGTCATCCTCTTCTTCAATTTCTTCTTCCATCTCCACATATATTCACCATGCTCATCGTATTTCCGCAATCTTTTCTCTCCCTGAATACCTCCTCACCTTCTCACGTTTCCACTCATCTGGTTCCTTCATATTCATCGTGGTTTTCCACTCTTTAATACTTACTTTTGAATTTTTTTTAGATCCTCAAATTGAAGTATCTCGATATGATAATCTCCGAGAGCCTCCGCATGTGGCCCCCTGCAGTATTCACTGATCGAGAATGTTCCCGCTCATACGTAATCCCAGCCACCGCAACAACCCCTAGCGTCAAGATGGAAGCAGGGGATGTGGTCTGGATACCGACATTTGCCCTTCATAGGGATGCCGAATATTTCCCGGATCCAGAGCGTTTCGATCCTGAAAGATTTAGCGATGAGAATAAGCATAATATCAATCCGTTTGCTTATATGCCGTTTGGTGTTGGTCCGAGAGCTTGCATTGGTAAGTCTGTGGGAAACCTTAGAGGTGACTCGTTCGAACACCTTGTCGTCCTTCCGCCTGATTCACACTAATCAATGTTTTGATCATGGCTTGAGTTCAATCCTTGAGCTCAATACATTGATTCATGTAGACGGTACGATCAATAGAAAAACCCTTGACGTGCAGAGTTGATGTCAACCCTTCAGGTCAACCTTTTTGTTCAAGACTTGTTCTATTTTCGATCAAGCTTGACCAAAACCAGCCAATCAGAAGAGACTTTATATCCTATTGCGCACCTCTCGTCGCGCAAGACCCACTGCCTTCATTTAAAGAAGTCACGTGATTGCTTCCACCAATCAGGAGTTATTTCAATATGGCGGTTTCTTGAACAGCTGGCATTTGTTATGACGTCAATTTGCTGTCAAGCATCGATGGCGGGGTTGATCCATGTTACTGCGTGCTCAATGTTTCAGTGATTGTTTCAATAAATGGCAATCATCCAGCTTGCCTGTAGTACTTTCTAGCGAACTGTACTGGTACCACAGCTGTTACGGATGAAGGGGTTAGAAGAGAGTGGTGATATATTAGTGTGGGTAAAAGTGGGTGACAGTTTTATTTCGACATTGCGAGCCATGACTTTGTAGAATATCTTTTGTAAGAATATAGTTGTAAAGATAGAGGTTTCGGATGACCGTTCTCCTACACTAAACCATGGACTAGCATATGGGTGCTTCGAGCATTCTCTCTCATAGATATATGTGTATTGTTATACTTTGTGAATATTACAATTTACAAAATTATCTCTGAAATAAAATATTTTGATACATTCTATATTTTTTTCAGGAAATCGCTTTGCCCTAATGGAAGTGAAGATCGCGATTGTGCATCTGCTGTCTCGGTTTACCCTACAAGTGGTTGAAAGAACACCGATTCCAATTCGTCTGGACGCGAAAGGATTTAACATGAAGGCTATTGGAGGAATGTGGTTGGGAATTAAACCCAGATCTTACTGAGAGCTGGAAGAATGTTGAGATGAAAAACGATATAAGTATACAAACATTTGTCGTGCATATTTGTTTATTGCAAGGACTCAGTGAATTACACAACAGTCACTCATCAAACTGGAAGCGGCTTTCATAAATACGTATCATCATTCCATAACTCAAGCCATCTGGAAATTACCTGATGATAATGTCTGTTATACTAAACATAATATTTGTGTATGTGAGATGCAATTATTTTTCTCAATACAAACGAATGTGTTCAAAGTAAAATTAAGTTTGATTCAATTGTGTAATTTATGAAGAACAATGGAGTTAAATTTCAATCCAAATTCATCGTTGAATTCCAATCCGATTTCATTGTTAATTTAGTAATACTATTCCTAAATCCTCGAAATCCTGGAGCTCTCCAAAGATGTGACAAAACAAAGTTACTGGGTATAAGTTTCACATTTCTGCATTTCGGTAGTATTGACAGGTTAAAAGAAAAGTCCATATTAAATTCACTACTTACAATAACTATGTTCTGAAGTGATACTATACAATGTAATGAAAACCTAATTTCCATATATAAACATCAATGAACGACGGTGAATAATTTCGATGTCACAGATAGTGTAAAATTGTGGATCGGAACATTTTTTCATAATTTCATTCGGTATAGGCCCATAAAAGAAGAAAACTGTTATAGGGCATATAGCTGAAATGTTGACGCGAAAAACTGCAATAATGATGTGGGCCTATTCTGATGAAAGATTGTCAAATTATTTCATAGAAGCTAAAAAAAGAAACGTTCGGAATTAATTCACGAATGAATATTTTGTGTTAAGGAATTGAAAATTGGAATCAAATTGGAAGAATAATTAATGTGGAAAAAGGTTTCGAAATGGAAATGAAAATCAAATTTTAGTGAAAGATTGGTAAATTAATGTATGTATGTACATTACCGAATAGAAGAAAAAGAAAACAAGAAAAAATGTGTTGATGACTATTTTTATGTGAATGAATATTGTATTCCGATTGGAGAAATGACTAAGAAAACGATTCGCGTTGTGAGATGAGCTCAGAAGTATAGAAATGTACAATGAAGAAAGATTTGTCAGCTAAGTCTACATCTACAGACATTGGATCACTTCAAACGTTTAAAAACCCTACCGGAATCAATTATTTCACGGCCTTCCTGTTTCATTCATAACTGATTTCAATCGTTTTAATTTCATTGATGACACTTGTTGCTAATAATTTAATTGTTTTCCTTGAAGTGAAAATACGTTTTGAATGCGTTTTCTTCGTTATTTCTCATCCGATTGTTGCAAAAATCTCTGAAAAAGTGAATAATAGATTAATAGTAGTCTTCATATTTGGTGAAAATTTGAAAGCTTTTGAAGGATTTTTGTTCTCAAGTATTTTTCCTCCGGGTTATTCTCATGAGGATTTTTCTAGCGTTCCGATTTTTCTGAAAAACAATTCCAACTCATTCTGGTATGACAAATATGTAGAGAAAGTTTCAAGTCGATAGGTATTTTTTCCTGACCTGTATGCAACGTACAAAATTAAAAAAAAAAAAATTGATGCCCATTTTTATTCGGTATGTCAAATGGAATCTTCGCTTCGCTCATCTTATGAAACCAACATTCGAATTGAAAAATTTCGTGGATAATTCATTACCGTAAATATGAACGAAGAAATAGTTATTGAGAGAAAAAATATATTGATTCAAAAAAAAAAATGAAAAGGTATACCAAATTCAATGATCAGCAAATTCACTCTTGAATTATTCATCACAGAATATTTAAAAATTACCGTGAAAATATAATTGCATCACTTCATGACTACAAATTTCATCATCCATCAGACTTGTCAAACGATCAATTTGAATATTGCCACGAAAATGATAAATGCAGCTCATACATCATGACTTCATGTACAGACTCACATTTCATATTTCATCATATTCCATCACCTGATGGTTACTTGAATGATAATCAACATTCAACACTATTCTAAACAGGATCGTGTCTGTGGTTTATTGGTTGAAGTACTTGATCATTGAACACTTCAAATTCAATGGTATTCATATTAAGACAAACATCCTATGTTCGAATCGTGACATGTTGAATTAATAATTAATCGATTGATCGAGCTGTTTGAAAAAAATCGCTGCTAGAGCGCACCTGAATCAAGTAATGAGAATTAATCGAGAATAATCGTCATTCAAGAATGAATAGAGATAAGTTTATTAAAAACACTGCCGCCAAAACGGTTGCCACACGGACACAGTATGACAAAATTTATAAAACAATGCATATTTTTTTTTTAAATAAGATAATTAAATGTAAAAAGAATATAATAGATACATTATCAATTGTAATTAGATTACATTATTATCAAATAAGATTATTCAATGTAAAAAAAAATTTAATAGATACATTATTAATTGTAATTAGATTACATTATTATTAAATAAGATAATTAAATGTGAAAAAAAATATAATAGATACATTATTAATTGTAATTCGATTACATTATCATTAAATAGGATAGTTAAATGTAAAAAAAATATAATAGATACATTATTTCAAAAAACGTTTTCGTAGTGAAAAAATGGATTATCTGTATTTGTATTTATTCACGGTTTCATGAAAACATGATTATACATGTATAAACCAAGTCAAAATTAAAAATAAGTTTTCTACGAATGGTTAAAATGCAATTACGAGACAAATAAGATGAATGTTAATGAATCAATAGCGATTTTTGGTTACTACTAATACTAATAATCGAACTCCGTTTCCAAGCAATTGGGTCAGAGGTTGTTGTACCACCATAATTAGGACTAAGCTTTTCAAAACCGGCTGGCCACGCTTGACGTTTCATCTTCTTCCTTCATTACCACCAGCTTCCTCCAAACCTCTCTGTCCATCCACTGTCTGTCACTGATCACCTCCTCCCATACCCATCCCCTCACTTGCACGTCCTCTTAGATCACTTCCCACCTCTTCACTCGCAGTCTTCACTCTTCTCTTCCTCCTTCGTTACCACCAGCTTCCTCCAAACCTTTCTGTCCATAAACTGTCTGTCACTGATCACCTCCTCCCATACCCATACCCTCTCTTGCACGTCCTCTTTAATCATCTCACACCACTTCACTCGCGGTCTTCCTACTCTTCTCTTCATACTCCCCGTTTCTTCACATTCTCGTCTCGGAATCTTTTTGTCCATGCTCATTCTCTTCACGTGCCCGAACCACCTCGAATGAATAAATTCTAATAAATTAATCAAAACCCCCTGCATTCTTAATCCCCCCCCAAAATTGGGACCTCTCAAAAAATGAGAAACTCCGAAAATTAGAAGACCCAAAAATGAAAATTACCCCAAAATTAGCCAAAATATGTAGAATAAGGTTAAAGTTTAATATATAGTTTAGACTTTAGAGTATATAGTCATAATAATGAGTCTTTATTTCTTTCAAAACACAACACAGTTAGGTATACATAGTTACATACATAGTTGGCATTTAGAAGAAAATGGCGAGGTTCGGTGGGATGCCACTTTTCCAACTAACCATGATTAATAATATGGAGAATAAGATATATAATAATAAAATAGTTGTAATAAGAAAACACTGAGAATTTCTTGAAATAAGATAATATAGATATCATTCATTTTTAGCGTGTTCACCACACTGTGGAAACACACTTATACGTTTGATTCAAAAGGGACCGAAAAAATCTATTCGTCGCGTAGAATCGCTGAATTTCTACGTAAATTGAAAATTATCGAGCTTGGATTATGTATTTTTTTACAATCTTCGACTACGTAGTAATGAAACTTGTCCACATAGCCTGTATATTTTCAAATCAACGAAATAACGAAAAAAACTCTATCGACCTTGGAATGGCGTGGACTTTTATACCATATTTTGCGCGTTAATAGAATCGCTGGTTTTCCACGTAAATTAGAAATTTAAGCGCTTTCAAGTTGTAATTGGTTATAATCTACCGCGTTACGATAATAACTTTTGTCCACGTAGCCTTAATATTTTATAATTAAATAAAAACCGAAAAAAGATTGAGTATACCCCATTTTTGGTCAAGGAGGTTAAAATACTAACCTCTTTGGTTTGGCCCTCTGAAAACCATGGTAACATTTTATAAACAACCGATGTGTTCATATTATCTTCTGGACCCGAATTCACACAAGGTCATAACTTTGATTTGGCTCAAAGTTACGAACTTCTTTCGAGATAATACCATATTTTGTCTTAATCCAAACTCATGAAGAAATATTTGATCGTCCCACCAATCCCTAGCAAGTGTCTGAGATCCTAATAGCTGTTCTTTCATCTATTGTCCAGAGAGAAGTACCTAAAAAATTGACTGGTAGGCCTAGGCCCTAGTAAGTGATCACCTCTTGACTTTGAATATCAATTTACAATGATTTTATGGCTGAATTTGACAGAAAATGTAAATTCTACCCACCAAAACACGGTAAGGATATTTTTAAATACCGCGCAATTTGATTTACGTATTTTATAAATCCGGTTGTACATCTAACCTCAACGTTTTGCTTGATCTCGACTAGGCCTAGGCCTAGCGTGTGCAACTGTCAGTGTCACCTCTGACCACTCACCTTGTCTGTCTACTCTAGCCTAACCTGTCAAAGAGTGTACCACTCTTACTAGGCCTATATGCCTACCTAGCTGAAATGTAACTTATGATTACTAATAGGCCTATAACCACTAAAACACTAACACTAATTATATATACAGTTATAATAGGCCTAGGCCTATTTCCTACTAATTATATTACAATGTTCAATGCTGGGCTTTTCCTAATTCTGGATGAGGCTAGGCCGAGGCCTAATCAGGAGGGGCCTATCATTGTTAGACCTGGCAGAGTATTCAAAGATAGGCTGGATTCATTAAATGTGTCGGATGACCATCTGATTAAACGGTACAGGTTTCCAAGACATATCGTCTTGGAACTGTGCAGCATTTTGGAAGGCCATTTGACCAGACCGACGCAAGTTCTTACTGCATTGCGATTCTACGCGTCTGGAACGTTCCAGCTCGTTATGGGCGATGTAACAGGCATAAGTCAAGCCAGTTGCTCGCGAGTTTTGTGTGACATTAGCAACGCATTGGTTCAACACTCCCTCCAGTTCATATCCTTCCCTATTGAAAATGAGGCATACGTTGCCAGAGTTGAAGCAGGTACGTTGCTGAGGTTATTAGTTGCTAGTACACTGAACTGTCATACACAGACTGGGATCTGATGTTAGAGTCGAGTTGAGTTAGGTTAAGCTAACTTGAACCGAAAATCTCGTACACCGCAAGAAAAATATTTTCATGCATGATGGCTAGTATATTATTGTGGGGAGAAGAGGATAGTCTCACACTATTCAAATGCAATATCGTAGCCTCCCTATTCAGTCATCATCTGAAATAATGCTTACGGTGTAGGCCTATCGGATTTTCAGTGTAGGCCTACGTTTTTCTCAATTCACCATATTTTCGGTGTATCAGTTATGCAACCCAAGGGTGGTACGGTACCCTACATGTACAGGCCTATGGTGGACCATCCTGATAGAGTTTTTTTGGTTATTCTCTGTCATTCAGGTCAATACTGGGATGGTTCCTTGAAAGACGGCAGGAAGCTTGCTTGCTCTCCGAGTTGAGTTTTTGCATGCCGGGGACGTATGGTGCGGGGAGGGTAGTAGGCGTGTCGCTAATGTATAGGCCTCGCTGTTATTTCTTTGATGGTTTTATTTGTTTGAGATTTGATAAATATATAAATTGACGGGTACAATTATTGTACATGGATTGGATTGTTTTATTGCAATCAATCACTTATTCTCTGATTAGGCTACAAAGGAGAATCACAAAAGTAGCCTATCAGAAAATACTGATGTATAACACATACATGAGACATTCAACATGGGCCTACATAGTAATTTAATCACACTATCGAGTGATTTAATAATTTAAATATTACTTGCTTTCTTTACTTTTTGATTGTGAACACTTTGTTTTATTATAATAATAATATTTCGTTTATTTAGCGACAGTGCGCTATTCAAATAAGATACATTACATAAAATAGGTACATACACTGGTAATTTGTATGGATAATAGAAGATATAACATAAAATTGAAAAAATATGAAAATAATAGAATAACAATGAGTATTTTCTTCATACTATAGCTTATAATTTCTTAACATTATATATTTCACAAGTGCATTTTTGAACTCTTTCTGTGATCCCAATTGTTTTAAATAATCTGGTAGACTGTTATAGTCACGTACACCTCTATATAACAATGACTTGGCATTTATCTGTTTGGAGCAGCTACTAAGATACAGATTGTTATGATTTCTCGTACCATGGTTATGGATCGAGTTAACATATGTTAGTTGTTCATTTAGATAGGGGGGTAATTTACCATTGTGCATTTTATGGATGAAACACATTCCATTCAGACTTATCCAGTTCACTACGTTCAGCCATCCTAGTACTAGTAACATTCTGTCTACATGCGTTTCCCTTCTACATTTCAGTACAATTCTCATTCCTCTATTTTGTAATAGTTGCAAGTTTTTAATGTCTCTCATGAATGCTTGATATAGTATTGTTATGCAGAAAGAGAAATGTGGTTTAACAATAGTATTATATATCAATAGCCTTGTCTGGAATGATAAATGTTCACTAATTCTGTTTAAATATCCTTATTTTTTTATCCAATCTTATGTCATTTTTTGTAACCATGTATGTAGGCCTATGTGAAAAAAATAGCATAGAATGAATATCTACTATACTACTACTACACTGATTGTTGTAGAGTACGACAAAGTCTTATGAAAAATTAAAGATTTCAGTCTAGGCATTTCCGAATTCAATTATTGGATGAGCGATGTCACTCTCATGCATATTGAGGCAGTAATTGCAAATACGCTACCAAACTTTCACAATCAGTTGTCACATGATGAGAAATATATTTTTGTGTGTAGATCGCTCTTCTTACATGCAACAAACACATAGTTTATCATGTTGAGTATTCCTAGTTTTTAGTGACAATGAGTTGCAAGTGAGTCATGACAAAATGAAATGATACATTCAACCATACTGATTGATTGATTATTGCTTGTTGAATGCCCCACCAACAGATTATTCTTGTCGATTTTTTAATTCCATTGAACTAAGACTTCATTTCACTTGACGAACAAAATCGGGCTTCGTTTTTATGTTCTCTTTTGTACGTGGGAATGTGGCATACAGATAAGAGAGTGTGTAACCAATCAAAACTTTTTCCAAACGTTGGTGTAATTACAGAATTAAAGCGGACTATTAAAATAAACCGGACAAAATATGTTGAATTAATTTTTGATGAGTTCATAATCAACCAAGTTTGATGGGTCTGCATTAGTTAATTGAAATTATCATATTCATTTGACAGAAGAAGTTCTTCTCATTTTTCGATGGCCTTGAGAATAAAGTCAAAATATTTATTAAACTCGAAGATTACAGTGTAATCAGACATGGGAAAAATACTCTGAAGCAGGGTTTCCAGTAGGCCTACCAATTTTTTCTTGTCCGCCACAATTTTCCCAACGGACAATCACAAGCCAGTATTCACCTAAAAACATGCCGGTTTACGACATCGTTTCGGTCCCGTGATTATTGACTCAACTCCCAACTTTTGTCGTCCGAAATTACGATCACCGTAAGTTACACTGCGATTGCAATCCATCTGGCTCCGGTTGTTTGGATTTACATTGCCACCAAAAAAAACAAAAAAAGAATCGATTCACAAAAATATCGATCCACATATCCTAACTGCAATTTCAAACATCACCACACTTTTAGAATCACGGTCTTAGATTTTGTATCCAGAATTGCTATGCCATTTGAAGTAGAATTATTTATTCAGATGGTACAGGACAATCTCCGTGTTTGTATAATTACAACGGCGCGACCTGAGAAAAGTGTGTCAATTTGTATTCTTGGGGTAATAAGATCGCCCTTGTGGTGCCCCGTCCAAACGATCCTACCTTTCATCGTTGGCCTTAATTGGGAAACAATGATTTTGTATCAAGTTTCGATGTTATTTAAAAAATATATATCGTATTCTGACAGCTCAATTTCTCACATTCAAAGAAGCCGTGAGTCGAGGTAATGACGGCTATGACTACGACGTGACGAAAACGTTACGACACAGCCAAGTGGAAATAGGCATGACAAAAATCGTACCGATATCGTGTTGGACGACAAAACAGAATCGGAACTGGAAACCCGGTCAACTTCAAGTATCTGAAAACTACATACAGATACTTGAATTTTGAGTAGGCCTATTTCAGATACAAGATACATTTAAAAAATGTATTTAAAATTTACAAAATACGAGATAGTGTCTCAAGTTTTCTATACAGTATTGGGTTTTAACGGCAAACTGTAATGATAGCCAAGATCTATTGGCGTCGGATGGATGATTAATGAGATGAAGGTTTCTTGAGTAATGGGAAGGATAGTGGGAAGGAAGCAGTCGTGGCCTATATTGTGGGAACCATCCCAGCATTAGCCTGGACTACAGAGGGAAATCATGAAAACCCCTGTAAAGGTGGAAGGCGGCAGGGATCGAACCGGGTCCTAAATTCCCCTCGCCTCCCGCAACACATGAAGAGTGAATATGTGAAGAGATGATGACAGATCGAAGGGTTGTAATATCACAATCATAAGTTCCTTTGTTAACAATCTGCATTTATCATACTTTGAACATCCTTCAATTTGAACTTTACCACCTCTTTTGTATTCACATGTATTCACCGTCTTTGTAAATTGACAATGTGTATGTAAAATTGTAAATAAAATATTACAAGCGAATTTCCTTTACCGATCTATATTTCTGCCTCGCATGTAAAGTTGACATTCCATTTTCACTCGACTGTTCTCACTGTTTGTTACTACGTGTGAATGTATAATAATTACTATAACATGAAATCGTGAAGTGTTTTGACATTACTTTACCGTTTAGTTATTATTTACACTCGAGACATTACCTAGTTGTAGTTGCTTTTTTTTCAAATATGAAATCAAACGACAGTTCATGTTTTGATATAATCCGTGTATGCCTATAATGTATAATCCATGTATGGGGTGGTGAGATCGCCCTTGTGGTGCCCCGATCAAACAATCCTACCTTCAATTGGGAAACAATAATTTTGCATCAAGTTTCGATGTTGATAAAAAAAATATATACGCCTAATCCAATTGAATAATTTACTTTTCACATATTCTATTCATAATCTGTTGTTTCGACGCCGAAGAAGAGAAAACGTACAGATGACGATGCATTCGACCGTGCAACGGGAAAATGTCAGAATATGGGGGAGGCAAAAATGACTTCAATTCAAAATGTTGAATTGCTCTCTCAATACGAAAGCAGGGGCCTCATTAAAAATGGATGAAACTCTTGTTCTGATTGCTGAAGCAAAAGCGGCCAAATACCTGAAATAATAACATACCAAAACACATTCATGAAAAAATATAGGCCTAGATCAATACAAGGTATTCAAATGAAGATTCATTTACACGCATTAAATAACCAACTGATTGATATTTATTCCCTTCACAAATAATGAATGATATAATTTTAAGCCTATAAATTATTGAAGAAAAAATGTACGGCAGTGCACTGTGGTGTGTTGCTCTTCGTGTTGCTCTTCTTTCTGGAAATTGGTAGCAGCAGTCAAGGTTCATTTGCATACACAGAATCTCCTAAAAAACACAAACAATGTTATAAACTATTCAAAACTGGAATTGAAATGGTATTTCAGTAGGCCTACTGAAATTGAATTGAACTAATATTAAATTCAACTGGACCTCGATTAAATTGAATAAAATGTGATAATATTCGGCCCATTACTTTCAAATCTATCAACCGGTAGTTGAGGTAAATATTTATTCAAACACAAACGAACTGTCAACTTGAATACACACAATCGACCATTCTGTCCAAGGTCTTTGTTTTACGCTCGGACGTAGGAATTACGTAATTCCATGACTCCTTAGGCCTACTATTGGACTATGATCAATTTCTTCCTCTTCTCTGATGAGACTTGATAGAATATTGTGAATATTTGACAGTATAAGAAAACTAGATAATATTAAATATTGATAATATTGATGATTTTTTTATTCCTCAAAAGACCGGTTACTACATGTAATTTAATTTGCTCCCCTACAACATATTCTCACTGGATGCTCAAATACTTTTGAGAATTTTGTAGGCCTATGAAGTGTGATTTGATGTGTAATAAAATAAAAATAAGCATTGAAATTATTGTGTGTGGCTATTTGTACCCTCGTAGCTGTTGGTGGGGTTGTTCAACAGAATCAAAATGAAATAAATAAATAGGGGGCGTGTCAGTGAATTTAGTGCTACAAGAATATTCTGCAGTCCGTATTCTTAAGCCGGTATAGTTTCACGGTACCTTATAGTAGACCGTTGCTAGCATATTGTTGACTTTTACTGGTATATCATTTATGAGCCTTGCCAGTAGTAAGGTCTACTGCAGTTGAGAGAATCGCCTACCGGTATTGATAACGTTACTACATGAATTCCTGTTATATTTAGTGTAATATTAATATTAATAGTGGTTATTAATATCCACAGTAAAAATAGAATTAAAAAAATGGATATTATCAAATTATCTTATATTTCATGAGAAATAAAACTATTTCATTTTACAGTGTATATTCCAAATAACTGAAAATAGTCCATAATTTCAAAATGTGGATTCTTGTCAGTAGGCCCTATGATTATTTTTTTATTAAAATTGATATTTTCATCATTATTATCAAAATGTACGTGCGTAAGTGTTCAGACTTGATATACTTATTTGTAATTTGTTTTTCTTATGTATAAAATGTTAGTAGACCTGCAGACAAGTCAACTTTTTGTGACTTTGCGGGTCTACGAAATTGTACTGAAATCTTTGTGAGAACACGAATGAAAAAATGAAAAAAAAATTTCAATGTCAAGAGTAGGCTTACAAACCTTTGTCTCTACTCATACGTCTGTGGCAAGTTGTCTCGGATGTCATCCACGGGAGTCTGTCATTCCATGAAGAAATGATCAACGCAACCTCAATCGCCCTCCCAACTCATGCTCTTCCGTGCTGTTCGCGGCAAAGCGTTCAAACGAATCCAAGCTTCCATCTGTATATGTAGATACAATGAATATTGATGAATATTTTAATATTTAATCTGACAGAGATTAAGTAATGAGCTCAAGGTCGACACTACACAATTCACGATTCCTCTCTTACACCACAGTTTTGTTTGGTCAAGTAGGCTAGGTCTCGGCATTGAATGTGTAACCTTACATAATCAATGGTCTCGGGCAAGATGAATCGAGAACTAGGCCTAGCCCCTATGTTTATACAATATTTATGGTCTAGGCCTACATGTATGTAACTCCAAATGAGGTACTTCTGGCTGTGAAAATATAGGGTGTGCCTAGGTCATATATTTACTAGGTCCGAGTCTAGTTATTCATTGTCTCAGGTAGCCTATAAGCATTTAGTTGGAATGGTAGAAGTAGTAGTAGTAGTGTTTATTCCTTTAACCCTCTTTCGAGGAAATCACAACCTACAAGGGTATGGGCCCAAGTCTGGGCCTAGGCATTGATTTTGTAAGCTAAACATTAAATCAACTGTGAAAAATCATCAAATTCAATCTCTCGACTTATGCTTGCCTGATTGCAATTGTCAAAAAATACGACTAAACAGAACGTAAATTCATTTCTTACCTCAAAATTGAAAAATACAATCCCAATGTCGAAAGTGTCATCTGTCATCACACGGTTTTGAAGACCTCTCAAAGACAAAGCTGAACGAAGGTAGCTCATAACTCGAGCGTTCGATGAGTTCGATTATGGCAAAAAGCATTCAAAATTCAATACCAACTTCTAAATGTTATTGGTTTTGTAAGGTTGTCGGAAATCGGTCATTTGTAAAACGCCCACAAAAGTGGCCGATAGAGTTATCCAGCAGAAAGGTGTCTGGAGAATTTGTCGGCATATTGTGCATCGGCCCTAACACGCTTATATGAATGGACTTTAGGCCATTTGTTCATGCTTTGAAAATAATATGCATGTTGACTATCAACACCATTTGTGGTACACTATACATACATACAAACTATACATACAAATATTGCTTTCGCATTTTTTTTTAGGTTTCTGTACACAATGCAAGGTTGTAATACAAGGTTTTATTTCTCTAGAAGTAATGTATATATATATATATATATATATATATATATATATATATATATATATATATATATATATATATATATATATATATATATATATATATATATAATATATATATATATATATTGAAGGCTTTCTGCCAACAGAAGCATTTTAACCGTCCTCCTTGGTCTAGACTCTAGAGGTAGCGCATCTGCTTCTGGTTCCAAGGCCGCATGTTCTAATCCTGAGTAAAGTGTGTTTTATTTTTAAATGTTCTTTCATCTATCATCAGCTCACTGTTTTTCATCTCCCGCTCATTTGTACCCTCCATAACCTAGCTAATAGTGGGGTCGTTAAGTATAACATAGAAAAATAAGCATTTAATAAAAGTATTAGATTATTACGCCTATAATTAAAATATCAAAGGTGGGCCTACTCTACTCTGTTGATGAGAAAAGTTAATTCAGGATTCTATGTCAATAGAAAAAATCTTGTAACGATTTTTTGTAAATAGAAGCAATGTATTTAAGATTTCTGTCAAAAGAAACAATCAATTTAGGGATTTATTTTTACAGAAGAATCCATTTAAGGTTTTCTGTCAATAGAAACAATCAATTTAAGGTTCAATTTTCTATATGAGGGCGTCCAAGGGTGAGCTCGCTCACCCTTGTTACTTCTCAAATTATAAGGTGACATTCTGACTGTTTGATTTTGACAATGATTATGTGCTGATGTGCTATTGTTCTGTGGTTTCAATCGAGCAAACTTTCTCAATTTTTCTGTTGCTATCGACCAGCTAAACATTGAAGGTACAAACATTAAAACTGGAACGTTAGATAATCCAAGGTTTTTCCTTCAACCTATATTATAATTTAATTCGTACACGACCAAAATAACCCTAGAATAATGCCATTTATAAAAGATTCGGGTCGTGAAAGCATAATTTTTGAAAACATTAAATATATATATATATATATATATATATATATATATATATATATATATATATATATATATATATATATACTGTTGTGTATACAGTATACAGTATATACTCACCGTATAAGTGTTGAAAGTTGATGATTATTACTCAGAAGGGAGGGTAGATATTCGATTTTATGATTTGTACATTTGAATTCTGGACCATATGTCAATTGACAGGAGTATGGAATGAAGCCACATGGCCTGTCACATCATAAATATTCAGTTTTCAGCAGAGGGAGGGGAAGGGGGGGGGGACTTTCAGAATCAAAATACTCTTAATCAAATCTCGACTTGATGCAACCAATGAAAATTCTGCTTTCAAGAACATACAGCCAATCTAAATGTTCTTTCAATAGATCAATATCATACCAAGGAAAATCGTGAGAAGTAGAAGCATAAATAATTAAATATCCGCGCATTACTTTTATGTCAACCATATCAATAATCTCGTTTATTTTGTGTGTATATATATATATATATATATATATATATATATATATATATATATATATATATATATATATATATATATATATATATATATTCATTGATGAGCGTAGCGAAGTCTCCATCCCACTCTTATAGGGCTTTGTCTGTGTGTGTTTTTTTTTTTTTTTTTTTTTTGTAAGCACTCCACAGGTCGCAAGGGTTGACTGATCAACATGAAACTTTTTTTGTACACGCAAACTCATCCAACTTAGAACTGTATAGTTTTTGGGATGAATCGGTTGGACCGATTTTGAGAATCATCATCTCAAAGTTTCTAAAAACCCCATAAGATTTGGCTGAGCGGAAAATGTTGAAAAATAAAATCTCTCCAAATGGTATGAAATTTTCTCTAAATGTGTATACATGGATTTTACACATTATTACGATTTTTTAAGCAATTCTGATCAGTCGTTTTGGAGAAAAAAAATAAAATGACTGATAATATTCATAGAATATATCATAAAAATTATGACAGAATTAAGTTGTCGAGATTCACTGCTTTCTAGATTCAAGAGTTGACCAACAATGAAGTATTTTTTATATGCGTCAAGGTGTGTAGAATACCAGAGTCAATGAAGTGGCAAGAGTAGAACTTCTTTAACGACTTTTATAGCTTATTCAGATATCAAGGTGTGTAGAATACCAAAGTCGATAAAGTAGCAAGGGTAAAACTATTTCAATTACTTTCATACCTTATTGAGATATCTCGCTCATCTTACAACGCATATTTCGCGTTTGACTAGTATATATATATATATATATTCATCTATAAATATATAAATATATATATATATATATATATATATATATATATATATATATATATATATATATATATATATATATATATATATATATATATATATATATATATATATATATATATATATGATTTCAATCGCTTCCTGGTTGACCACCAGTAGGTTATTATAATTGTATGATTTTTTAAAACTGTTTAAAACTTCAAGTTTGAAACTTTGGAAGTTCAAAGGGTGTTAAAGTGTATGGTTGCTTATTTTTTTAAAGGCAAGTTGAGTGAAATCTTGTGCAGCTGACAAAGAAGTTATCGTTATACTTCAAATTCATATCTGTCATACATCACGCTCAAGTTCTGATTCCCATTGGCTCATAACAAGTGAGAAGGGTAGATATATTCAAGATATTAATCAAATATCTCGAATTTTGCGGCGGTAACCATTGTAGTGGCATCACTTAAGAAAACCAACGGATGTGTAAGAATAATTATTCAGTTGTGAGTGGAATGTTATAGGTTTCAAAAAGTGAGTTTAATGATCATGATACATTGTGTCTGTTCAGTGGACAGTATTTTAACCGTAACAATATCATCAGCCCAGAAAATACCAGCCCAGAAAATCCGTCCGACCCTGAAGATTTGCCCTTATATTTTCGTACCCCCACCCAAACACATCAATCCAGAAGATTTGACCGATAAGATATCCGTATACCCTCACCTACATATATCGCTTTATGAAAAATTATGCCGAAATACAGCCTACATGCATGTAACTGGTATTGGTAATTTCGTTCATCCATATACACGATTTAATTGCAATGATTCTCATTTCCAATTTTAATGATTGTTCACATGTTGAATTATCTTATTCTCACCAGTTCACTCGTATAATTGACTTCATACCATTAGTACAAGTGGGACATAAAAATCGCAGATATATGAATATATTGGTTCAGTAATTCATCTTAATTTAGTACTGGAGGAATATTTTTATATTATAATTAATTCAATTTTGAAGCAACTTGAAACCAATTTCAATAATCATAAGTAGGTTCCTCGATTCAAATTACCTATTGCAAGCTTGTTTCCAGGTCAGAGTCAAATTCATGAACTTCAGTTGATTAATCAAGGCTTATATGAGGTGATAGATTAAGCTTGGTTCACAATTGAATCAGTGATTAGTATTTATGAAATAGTAATAGAGTTATGGTGTATAAGCGAAATGGGTTCGAAGTTTTCATGGAACCTTTCACAATAATAAACTGCGTTATAGTGATGATGATATTAGTCCTAAGGAATGGAATCAACCCATTTCTTATCACTTTTTTCTAATAACCTTTATGACAAGTCAAATTCTGACCAATCGGATGATGTTGATACTGCATATATTCAACTGGTTACCGTCTATGTATTTCCGAAATGGAATTTTTCTATGAAAGTCAAATTATACACCATCATGAAACAAATGTCAACATGGCTTCTGACAGTTTTTTTCTATATTGGGTTTTAACGACGCACTGTGATGATGACTAAGATCTATTGGCGTCGTAGAAATGATCAATGAGATGATAGGATGATGAGATGAAGGTTTCTATAGGTAATGGGATGGATAGTGGGAAGGAAGCGGTCGTGGCCTATATAGTGGCAACCATCCCGGCATTAGCCTAGACTACAGAGGGGAACCACGGAAAACCCCTGTAAAGATGAACGGTAGCGAGGATCGAACCGGGTCCGAAATGCCCACTACCTCCCGGGTCACATGAAGCAAGTGCGCTAACCACTCAGCTACCTGTGCCGGCTATACTGCCACTGGGATTCGAACCGTTTGAAGCAAAATAGTGATACAAGGTGGCGGTGAACCGGATCTTCCGGTGAGCTATTGACGAACCTGTAGCTGAAACTCGAGACTATTAATTGTAGCTCATCTATGTCACTATAGCACTGTTGCTATTCCATAATGACTGATCACTATTCAAATGTTGAACCAGGATCAAAGAAAACGGCTGGTGAGTCACAAGGTTTAACCAATTGACCAATGTAGATGGGCGTGACTTATACGAAGCAGAGGAAATTGTAGATACCTTGATTGGTTATTTCCCTATTTCCCTGCTTCACTGTTCACTTGATTGGTTTTTATATTTCGTGACATCACGAGGGCGGACGATCTACTATGGTCAATTGGATTTTAAAACATACAAAATGAGTGATGAATAGATCACAAAAGCAGTGCCATAATCACTTTAAACCCAAGGTGCATATATGCGCTTCATTACATCCCATATGTGTGTATATATATATATATATATATATATATATATATATATATATATATATATATATATATATATATAGATATATATATTTTTTTATATATACATACATATATATATATATATATATATATATATATATATATATATATATATATATATATATATATATATATATTTATATATATATATATATATATATATATATATATATATATATATATATATATATATGTATATATATATATATATATATATATATACATATATATATATATATATATATATATATATATATATATATATATATATATATATATATATACAGGGTGTATATATATATAAATATATATATATATATATATAAATATATATATATATATATATATATATATATATATATATATATATATATATATATATATATATATATATATATGTACATACATATATATATATATATATATATATATATATATATATATATATATATATATATATTTTTTTTTTTATATATTTATATATATGTATATATATATATATATATATATATATATATATATATATATATATATATATACATATATATTTATATATATATATATATATATATATATATATATATATATATATATATATATATATATATATATATATATATATATATATGCCTTTACCACTCATCCAACAACGCATATGTTGCGTTTTCCTTGTATGAATAAAATAAATAACGAATACAATTGAATCAATGTCAACTCACTTCGTCATCTTCAGGCCCTTTTTTCAACGGAGTGCCATCCAGGTAATTGAAACTCAACGATGTGATAACTAAAGTTATCAATATTTTTCTAAATAATCTCATTTTAGTCACAAAATGAATTACAGAACACACTCCAAGTAGTAGAGAACAAAAAGCTACACCAAACTACACCGATCAACTTTCAGAAATGTTCCTATATTTACTATCAAGTACAATAATCATGACATGGTGTCCTCCTATACGGTCTAGTGTACACCTTTATTCAAGATGATAACCACTCTGTAATCATGCTACACAATCCCATTTATTGTGTTTCTCATATTCTGTATTCGATGAAGATTCCGAACGACCGTCCCCCCTATTCCACATCACTAGCGCGCGGATAGTTCGCGCCGTCGTCATTCATGGATATGATATCAATTGTACTTCGGTGAGAGTTGTTTATACAGTATTTGTGATAAGATAGGTGGATGATACAAAGCAAATACTCTGAGAATTTGGTGATTGTGAGGGCTATAAGAAATTATCTTGAAGGTTATAATCCTTTCGATCGGAAGGCATTTATATGGCCAGTTCACACGAGCCATTGTAAATTTGTGATGCCACCGTTGGAATGTATCTTTCCAATACTGCCGTGTGAATCAACTGAGAATTTAAATTAGTAGGCTGAAAACTTTTGGAGCTTGAATCTGAAACATGCCAAATTGGACTGTCAAGGTTTGGAACGTTGACCAATAGGAGATCGGTATTTTAGAGTCGAAAGACTACGGAACCATCAATCATCGATAGTACGATAAAATTAAGATTCAACTTCAAAAACATAACCTGCCGAACTTTTTCTATATCTTCGTCGGCCTACGTTGTCTTGTCATTTTGCTTCTCTCCTCGTAATTAGCCATGCCTCCCAGCAGAAATATCAGTCAATCGGATAATAACTGAAAATCTCTTCGAGCTGTCCAGTACAAACAAAACGTGACAGCTGAACACGGAATTAGAGGTTAACATAATCAATTGTATTAACATATTTGGCACGAATATAACAGATTCCTAATGATTTGTAATTCCACAGCCTGCGACATATTCAAGATATCATTCAGAACCTGAAAAAATACAAGCTGTGGCCTAAACTCCGATGACAGACAAGAGGGTCGCCGGCCACCCTCCGATTGGGAGAGTTATTTAAGCCAAATCATTTATTCTGGCCACTCGGACTCGGAGGAAGCAGCCAAACCCTCCCGATCGAATTCGGAGGGTGGCCGGCGACCCACTCGTGATGGCACTATTGCAATACTTCTGTGTGGATCATGAACGGCACAATCCGGAAAAAAACGACAACGAATATATATATATATATATATATATATATATATATATATATATGTATATATATAAATATTATATATACAAAATGATTATTCATATATATAATATATATATATATATATATATATATATTATATATATATATATATATATATATATATATATGTATATATATATATATATATATATATATATATTATATATATATATATATATATATATATATATATATATATATATATATA
>CAXFZR010000610.1:5000-17500 GCA_964007535.1 Brachyptera risi
AAGTGAGAATGACGTTACGCGGTAGACGAATAGCAGTTGACATAAAGAAGAAACTTCTTTTTGGAGAAGTTCTCGCTGCTCAACTAGCACAGAATTATAGAGATTCTAAAGGGTTCAAGGTGAAACAACTGTTTGCCCGCGCTATATCGGGAAAAGTTATTCGTAAATACAGATGTCTGAGTCAAACTAAAAGCTTCTTTAAATGTCGCTCAGCCTTAAAGAGCAGCACACAATTAACCTTTGTCTACTCAAGAAAACCTAATCACAGAAGGAAGAATGTGACAAACGACATTGAAATTTTCCTTTCCAAAGATGATAACAGCCGCTTATGCCCAGGGAAGAAAGACACTGTCTGTAAAAATAAAATTAAGAAACAGAAAAGGTTACTCAATATGACTCTGATAGAGTTGCATCGGCTATTTCTAAAACAGCACTCATACAAGGTTTGTTATGCAACGTTTTGTAGACTTAGACCATACTGGATAGTGGATCCTAAAGTAATTGAACGTGATACTTGTTTATGTGCCATTCATGCTAATTTTAAATATTTAGTGGAAGCACTGCATCGCTATCATGTCACCGAAGCGAAAAAGCCAAGTGACATTATAAAAGACTTGTGCTGTGATATTCAAACTGAAAATTGCATGTTAAGAAAATGTAATCTTTGTGAAACAAATTGTGTTGTTTACAAAGAATTTGATCTAATGCAAACCGCATCTTATGAGAAGTGGGTGACAGTTAAGGAGAAGCGAAAAGATAATCATGGAAAGGACATCATAGTACAGATAACAAAAAAAGATGTAATCAAGTGTACTATTGGGGACATGGTTGCTGAGATTGAAAAGTGTTCGCCCAAATTCATGGTTCATACCGCAAATATAAGTCATCAGTACAAAGCAATAGATGAGATGAAGAAAGATGTATCTACCGCTCAAATATTAGTTCATGTCGACTTTAGCGAGAACTTCTCCTGCAAGTATTCAAGTGAGGTACAATCAGTACACTTCGGTGCCTCGCGCCAACAAGTGTCCTTACACACAGGCGTATTGTATTTGAAAGAATCAACAAACCACGCAATCTCATTTTGCACTTCGTCTGACATTTTACGTCATGATCCGCCAGCTATATGGGCCCATTTAAAACCTATACTAGAACATGCAAAAGAGAAAAAAGAGAATGCAATCAATGAGGTTCATTTTCTTAGCGACGGACCCACAACACAGTACCGAAACAAAAATAACTTCTTCTTGTTCAGCAAGTATCTCCGAGATTGTTTTCCAGATATTGTGTCTGCATCGTGGAACTTTACAGAAGCTGGCCATGGGAAAGGGGCCCCAGATGGCGTTGGTGGCACCTTGAAAAGAACGGCAGATAAATACATCGCGCACGGTAATGACATTCCGACCTATTTCGAACTATTTAATTTGCTCAAGAAAAACTGCAGCGGAATTTTGCTGATCGACATGGACAAAACAGACATTGATGTGTTTGAAAATCTTATAGAAGGTAAAAGATCAACATAATTGATGGCTGATTATCATTATTATTATTATTATATTGAACTAATTATAAATATATATATATATATATATATATTATTATTATTATTAAATTTTTTATTGCAGATTCATGTGATATCAGGCCGTTTAAAGGTACTATGAGTGTCCATCAAGTGGTATGGAATGAAAAGGCCCCCTATCAGCTGCAATTTAGGAACCTCAGTTGTTTTTCTTGCCTCCGTATTGAGAATTGCAGTCACGGCTACCACATGGGCAATATTATTTATGCCCAAGCTACAGGTAAATTTAATTTTGACTTGATATTATTCTCTTGCTAGCACTTTCACATTGTCATTAACTAGAATCAATCGAACATTACAGATGCTGATGAGCCAGACGAACCTCCATTTCAAGAACCTGAGCAAGTCACCACTGGAGATATGGATGTTTCACTTTCGGGGATACCAGAACTGGAAACAACTAAGGCGGGAGACTGGGTAGCAGTTGAGTACGACTCCGAAATATATCCCGGGCAGGTTATTTCCGTTCAAGATGACGGCATAGAAGTTAACACTATGTACCCTACTGCTAACGGCCGGGCTTATAAATGGCCAAAAAAGAAAGATATTTTAATATATCCCATGCATAAGGTTGTGAAAAGACTTTTACCGCCGGTGACCTGTGGGTCACGAGTGATTCAATTCATTTTTTAACATTTCGAAGACTGAGGGAAAAGTGTCAAGTAAATCGTTTAATGAGAACTCTAGTCTACAGATATGTTCACGTTAGTGTCCTTAAGAGCAATGTATTCAGGTATTTACAAGGCTGTGATATGTATACACACTGATATCAGTTTCTTATTTTAAACACAAACAATAATAAAAGATTTATACTCCATAGAGATGATAATCTATTCATTTCACATCCCAATTCGTCATTCTCCTGCTTCATGTCATTCTCCTGTAAACCAAAATTTCGAATTGTAGATATCCGGGCAAGTTATGGATAAAGTATCAATCCAGATTTTAATTATTGTTTGTACCGTTCTTTAGATCATACCAATTTTTTTTCAGATTTTTAAATCAACAAGAAAAATGCTACAATTTCAAAGATCAATATTGCATGTTTGAATAGAATGGCCCATATATATATATATATATATATATATATATGAATATATATCTCCCGCTCTCTCTCTCTGTACATATTTATATTGTCACGGAGATACGTATCTCTATGGCCACTCACCTGAGACCCCTGGACCTTTTACCCTCTATCCTTCTTGCCTCTGTACGTGTATGCGCAATTCCACACCTATACCTCAGTTCCATCATAGGCCACCACAGTGTCTATTCCCGTCAACCCTGGAACCCGCTAGCCTCATAACATCTACGCTAAGCGGGTAGCCTACCTAGAACCCGGCGGGAGTGCGCATGCGCAGAACTGGGTACTACCGATGGCCGGGTGGGTAGCGACTTCTAATGAGATTCTGATCTGGGAGTTGATCTAAGTGATTCAAGGAAGACAGGTGATCACGACAGACCCCGAAGATCGAACGAGAGGGGAGACGAACCTAGACTTCGACGACCTTCCGACGAGCATCTTCATCGCGACCCCACTCTGGCGACCTCAACTGTTATACGGTAGGAGTAGGACCTATAATTGGGTGGGTTTATTTTTATTTAGGGCTTCACCCAATGGGGGGGCTCTAACTCTAAGGTTCCGGGGTATGTTAATTAGTTACATACATTAAATAGTATTCTCTTTTTAACTATGTCATTCAGTTCTTTGAGAAGTGAGACCCAGTCTGGTCCCGAACCTGATCCCACAACTTAGTTTACATCCCCATAAAAGCTAAGTTGTAACACTGGTGGAGGTGCGAGCTTTCTTTGAGTTATGTTTCATCGATATTGTATGGGTTCGTGGCCATGTGTTCAGTAGTTTTTTGTCGGGTATTTGTATCGAGTGTTAAGGAAAGTCCGTTATTTTGTGATGGAGTGGTGCAAGCTTCTTTTACAGATAGGGTCGCTTCACGTTGAACATCAATCAGTTTTCGTGTGAGTGAGATGGTAAATGTTCATTGTGTGGTTGTTAGTGTTGGTTGTTGTTAGGTTGTGTTTTACTGAGCAAATTGTGCCACAATTCCAAATTTCAATTTTTTTTTAAATTTCCAATCATTTTTTATGCTAAATTTTTTTTTTTTCTTTCATTTTTTTTCTTTTTCAATTTTTTTTTCTCCTCTCGTTTTCTACAATATTCAAATCAGATCGAATGTCAAACACTCAAGACAACAACTGCAGAGTAGTTCTTGGCAGACTGTTGTATGACGAAGCGTGTGGAGGTGTTATTTTGCCGGAAAATACTGATGACGTATTTGAGGTAAACGATTCACCTTCCGCGTTATTGGATGAACTTGCACCGAGAGTAAGAGACCAGCAACTCTCGCTGCAGGCTTATGACAACATTGTAACTAGAGTAATTGAGGACACAACGAGCTTAGGGAAGACAAGGGCGAGTAGACGACTTCTTGACTTGAGTGCAGAGAAAGTTGGCGAACTTCCACCCTTTCGTTGTAGGGCTAAAAGTGTTGGTCGGCTGGGACACACCGGTAGGAAGGATTTCGAGTCTATTGATCGCTCTATTTGGAAAAGAAGGGAACCAAAGTCAACAATGTCGACGATCGTCAAGCCGAAAGTGTTCCGTTTCAAGGAGGAATCATTCCACGATTGGTTTGGTCGATTCGAGAGGGCGGCCGATGCCAACTCGTGGGATGGTAGCAAGCGAGTTGCGTGTCTACCATGCTATTTGGATGGTCCTCCTTTGCAATAGTGGTTGACCTACCAGGATAAAATTAATGCTGCCACACCTCAGGTTACGATCACCTGGCAAGCCCTGAGGGAGGCTATTGTAGATAGGTTCGACGGAGATGGCAAGTCGGAGAATTGTCACTTCAAGTTGAAAGACAGAGTGCAAAGGCCAGACGAGTCGGCGATGGAATACGTGTATGACGTTATCTCTCTATGCAACAGGGTGGACAGAAATCTGACGGAAAAGGCAAAGGTGTCACACGTCATAATGGGTCTGTCACCTAGCTTACTGGATAAAGTTTTATTCATGGAGAATGGTTCCATTGATCAGCTGGTTGCAAACATCGATAAGGTAGAGTCGGCCAAGTCTTCGATTCTTTACAGGGTCGAAAAATCTTTGAATCAATCTAGTGCTAGCCCGTCGTTGGGAAAAGTTAATAGTGCAACTACAAGGGTAGAAGAACAGGTGGCCAGGTTGACAGATATGTTCCAGACTATGCAGGTGAATATGCTACAGGCTCAACAACAGCAATTTCAACAACAACAACAACAACAACAACCGCAAACTAGCAATCAACAACGGACTAATTTCAGGTCACAATATGGGGGGTTTTCAAAAAATAAGTCTGTTCCCAATCAAGGGGATGACAGGGGTCAACAGCGCAGTCATACAGGGAGGCCTGCTTGTTTTTTATGCCGCAAGGTTGGTCATTATATTTTAAAATGTCCCAATTTACAGAACGCGAGGGACATGTGCGATCAGGATGAACAGGAGGATGTACACTCAAATGGGGGGGGAAACTCTTCCCCATAGGCTCTCAGTCAGGAGGGGAGTCTGTGGGTAAGATTAAATACAGGAGTCCTGAGTTTTATGAGTCAATCAAGCGAGACCGGGATGATTACATCCGAAACTTCCGTTCATTTTACCCATTCTCTAATAAGGAAACAGAAACTGAGGATCAGGGCGTTGAACTGCAGGTTGTGGTCATACGGACGATGGGTTCGCTTCACATCAAAACGAAAGTTGAAAACAAGGATGTTAGTTCACTTTTGGATTCGGGAGCGGCAGTGTCTTGTGTGGACGAGACCTTAGTTCAGGATTTAATTCATACACTTGTCCGAAACTTGATTTTACGTGCAGCAAATAATTCAACTTTGAAAGTCATAGGGAGGGTAGATGCTACAGTGGAAATAGGGGATGTTAAATTTATTATTCCCATGATAGCAGTGCGAGGTTTGTCAACAGAATGTATACTTGGTAACGATTTTTCCGAAAAACATGAAGCAACTATTTCGTATGGCAAGCGTAAGGTGTGGCTCGCACACGAAACTCGAAACGTCGAAGTCGCGTTCGACAATCGGGAGGTATTTTCCTTAGACTCACCGAATCTCCCGGTTCCCGAAATTTTGAATGTTGCGGTTTCCGACGTAACAGGGAAGGTGGACATAAACCCAGATTTAGATGCGATTCAAACAGAAAAACTAACAAGCCTCCTTAATTATTTTTATGATCAGTTTGCGTGGTCGTTGGACGACATGGGATCAACAACTGTGGGAGAATGCCATTTTGACCTATTAGATCAAAAACCCGTACATAAACCCCCTTACCGGGTCAGTATGAAGGAGAGGGAAATTATAAGGGAGCAGGTTCAACAAATGGAGGAAAATAACATCATACGACCATCACGTTCAGGTTACGCTAGTCCATGTGTTTTGGTTAAGAAAAAGACGGGAGATTGGAGATTTTGTGTCGATTATAGGGGCCTTAACCGCGTGATAAAACCCGATTCGTACCCGCTTCCGTTAATCGACGACATACTTTCATATCTAAATGGAAGCCAGTTCTTTTCGACTTTGGATCTTTTCTCAGGATACTGGCAATTACCCATAGCTGAAGAGTGTAAACACCTGACAGCATTCATAACACCAGACGGCCTGTGGGAATTTAACCGACTTCCTTTTGGGATGGCTGTTGCGCCAGCACTTTTTCAGCGTTCTATGGACCTTGTTCTTTCGGGTTTGAAATGGAATTCCGCATTGTGCTATCTCGATGATGTAGTGACTATGGGGCCAACCTTCGATATGCACATAGATCGCCTGAGAGCGGTACTAGAGAGATTCAAAGAGGCCGGTCTCAGGTTGAATCCAGCGAAATGCACTTTCGGTTACACGAAAATAAAAATTTTAGGTCATGTGGTAGACAGCTTCGGCATCGCTCTGGACAGAGACAAACTTAAAGCGGTTTCCGAATTCCCTACACCCCAAAAACTCAAAGACGTTCGATCATTTTTAGGCCTCGCAAACTTTTATCGCAAATTCGTGCAAAGTTTTTCGACGTTGGCAGCGCCGTTAACGGAATTAACAAGGAAAAATGTCAAATTTGTTTGGGGACAAGCACAGGAAGAAGCTTTCAGAGAACTTAAATCGAAATTACTTGCCGGTCCTATTCTACGTCATTTCAAGGACAATAATGATATCGAAATTCATACAGACGCTAGTCTGAAAGGGGTGTGTGCAATTTTACAACAACGTTTCGAGGGCGAACTTCATCCCGTTGCGTACGCGTCGAAAAAGTTCTCAGACGCAGAGATGAAACTAAATACTACACAGCAAGAGTGTCTAGCAATAGTTTTTGCGCTCAGGACATTCCGCCCGTACATTTGGGGTCGTTTAATCACCATCGTTAGTGACCACAGTGCCCTATGCTACCTTCAAAATAACACAGACGCGTCAGGGAAATTAGCTCGATGGAGCATTATGTTACAGGACTTCGATTTCAAAATTCGCCATAAGCCCGGCACATTGCATATGGGACCGGATTGTTCATCGCGGTACCCACTCGATGAGGGTTCACCAGTCGAAGGCAAGGGGGATGAGGGCGACGATGAGGTCAAAGTTTTTTCGATAAACATTTCCGACATAGCACGACTACAACAGGAGGATGAGAAGCTGGGAGAATTGAGAGAGGCTCTGTTAGACCCCGATAAGGCTACTACGAAGATACGTAGACAGACGAGAAGCTACGTTTTGGATAAAGGGTTGTTGTACCGAAAAAACTACGCTCACAAGGGGGATACCAAACTCTCAGTAATTCCTGACTGTCTGAAATACGAGGTTCTCTTTCATGCGCATGACGCACTCACGTCAGCCCATCTAGGATATATGCGTACTCTTGGTCGTTTGAGGGGAAAGTACTTCTGGGAAGGGATGGCTAAAGAGGTAGAAAAATACGTGGCTAGTTGCCCAAGTTGTCAGGCTAAGAAGTCACCCAAAACTAGACCAGCTGGGCTTCTTACGCCAATACCAGTAGGCCCTATACCGTTCACATTGTGTGGGTGTGACATTCTAGGTCCGTTCCCAAAAACAGACAGAGGTAATAGGTACGTGATCTGTTGTACAGACTATACAACAAAATGGTCCGTAACCGGATGCCTACCTACAGGAGGAGCCGCCGATGTGGCTGACTTTATTGTAAAACATGTCATTTGTAAACATGGCTGCCCTAAGGAAATCTTGACAGATAGGGGCAAAGTTTTCCAATCGAGTCTAGTTACCGGTTTATTACAGGGGTTGGGCATTCGGAGCTCATTCACCACGTCTTACAAACCAAGCACAAACGGATTGGTAGAGAGATTCAACGGGGTAATGGCACAAATGATTTCAATGTACGTCAATTCGGCGCACAACGATTGGGACTACTTCGTAGATCTAGTGACATTTGCCTATAATACGGCAACCCAAGAAACCACACGTTACTCCCCCTTTTACCTACTATACGGTCGTCAGCCAGTCTTGCCTATAGACGTGTCTCTCCGACAAGGGTTGGATTTGACAGAGGATGCACAGGACGTGATAACTAAAGTCAACGATGCCCGTAAACTCGTGGCTGAAAGAATAAAGTCAGCCCAAGGAAAACAGAAAGAACGATATGACGGTAAACATGGACACGCAGAATACAAGGTCAATCAATTGGTGAAAGTTTATTTTCCGACAAGAAAAGTGGGTCTATCAGATAAGCTCCAAAAACGATGGAGAGGTCCTTATCGTGTCGTTCGCAGGTTATCTGACCTCAACTACGTGGTCATGATCAAAAAGGGTAGAAAGCTAGTTAAAGACACCCTTCATGTCAGTAGGTTGAAACCATTCTATTCTCCAGATGATTGGCGTTAAGGGGAGAAATCAGTAAATTAATAAAAATGTGGGTAGACGATCCATGAAGTTATTATAGTTATAATTATCATCATAGAGTTATAATTATAGATGTTATTTTAGAAATTCATAGTTACTACTTACTATACACGTGGTGTAACTTCAGACGTTTTTTTTCATATATTATTGTACATTACTCTGTTGGAAGTGAGTATGCTAGAAAAGGTGTGTCTTGTATTTCTTTTCAAAGTGAAATTATGTAGGAATAATATTTCAGTATAGTGACTGAGAATCAGTGTCTCAGGGCGAAACAGATTTGTGCGCGAGACACTTGACACAGGCTCAGGCTCACCGAGGCTCACGTCAAGGGAGACCACATGCTGGACTCGAATGCTCGTTTCACAGTTTCAACTTGTTAAGAGCCCGCATCTTAGACGGATTTACAGGGTGTACTTTGGCCACATATATCTCAAGAACCACAAACATTACAGACTTGCGGTAGAATGCAATGAATAGATAATACCCTCACAATTGGATATGCTTAATCGAAAATTGAATAATGATTTTATCATGGAGCAATAATTAGATCAAAATGTGCCTAATTTGATGGTTTTCATTGCTTAATTCCCGATCACCGAATAATAGTAGAAATAAATCTTGAACGCATATCCTTAAGTTCAACTTTGCTTATCAATATTTGAAATTCTGATTGGCCTTTTATTTTACAGTTTTCCCAATTTCCTTGGCCAAAATGTGTAATGTAACTAGATTTTGTCCAAATTATGAAATGAAAAACTCCCCCATCTAGCGGTGGTTACTGGAACTCTTCCAATATTATCCGTTTTTCACTTTTCAACCCACAATCAAACTTTTAAACGCACATCGAACTTGGGTAGAGCATTTCGAAGAGAAACAGTCTCAGCTAAGATGCGGGCTCTTAAAGCATGGAATAACATTGGGAAATGTAAATATGAAACATATTTCTTTTCTTCATCCAAGTTTGGTCAGTTATTTTATCGAATGCACAATATAAATATGGAATGAAGAAAGTAAAAAAAAAGCAATCAAGAGCTGGCCGGTGTTCTGGATGACCTTGAGCGATCGCGTAACTGGCCGCGCGACTCCTGGATACATCATTCAGTGACGCGATGGAGTGAGAATCAGTCTGGTATCATCACAGTACTTTCATTCCATACATCTTCCAATCCTTGGTTCCAATTTCCATTCGATTCCGTAAGAACGTGAAAACGTGGTGCCGTAAAAACATATAAGTTTCGTCAGGTAGAAGTCGGTCGATATTTCAGAAGTTGTTTATAATCATTTGGAAAAAGTTAAAGGGAAAATAGTTGACAATTTAAATCTCTTCAACGGCATCAAGTGGTTTATTGCCATCTCGGTGAAATATACCCGTGAGATCGATGGAGATATACATTTATACATTAACACATATACAATATACATTAACATTGTGGCAATTAATGAGAAGTTACCAGTATCTTACGTTTGTTCCCACGCATTTTTTTTTTCATACATGGGACGATCTTTATTCATGTCGACCATGTCACCAGATCTTTTCGCAATCTTTTTTTTGGAGCCGAATTTCAGGCGGGCAGCCTCCACCTCCGGATTATTCTTCTCTTTCTCCCTTTCTGTTTTGAACTTGGTCTTCAGCTTGTCTTCCCAATCGGCCTATAAATAACAACATTATAAATTAAATGTAAATGATATGTCAAATGTTATTGATTGAACTCACAATTATATTTCATGAAAATTCTGTATAGGCCCTACGGCTTGAACCAAGGACTCCACATAAGAATAATTAACCAGCTAGGAGTCGGAGAAACCAAGGTGTATAATTATTAAGAATGTAGATATGGGTCTACTTGTTATCAAAGTCAATGTCAAAACTTACAACTGATAGGCCTATAATAAATACAATGTTCAATATATTAAATCTGTATAAGCCTATTCCCTATTGGTAATTTTCGATCCACATTCTTTGTCAGAATTTAATTCAAATTAAATTCTTTATTATGTCCCGCCCAACTATATAGCTATTGGCTATCAACTAGGCCTACATTTATCCATGGCCATTCCGCAGGAAAGAACAAGAGCAATTGAAAACCGTGCAGAACGACATTTTGTTGTTGTTAATGTAAGAGGTTATTTGTGACAGCTGTTGGGCATAATAGTTGCTTTTATTGTGATATCGAAATTCAAAACTTCGTGGTCAAAGATAATTATCAGGCCTACTATACATTGGTCGTGGTCTTCTAAAAATATTCAGCAATAACCATAACAGAAGGAAATCATAGTTTTTTTATAATATTGGGTTTTAACGGACGCACTGTAATGATTACTAAGATCTATTGGCGTCGGATGAATGATTCATGAGATGAAGGTTTTTGTGGGTCATGGGAAGGATAGTGAAAGGAAGCGGTCGTGGCCTACATTGTGGGACCCATCCTGGCATTAGCCTAGACTACAGAGGGAAACCACGAAAAACCTCTGTAGGCCTAAAGATGGACGGCAGCGGGATTGAACCGGTTTTGATATGCCCACTGCCTTCCGGGTCACGTGAAGCAAGTGCGTTAACCACTACGCTGCATGTGTTCAAAACATAACTCTAAGGCTTAGATTAAATAAATTAAACTTTTTAATACTTACGCATGGACTGCGTACCACGCCTGGCACCACCTTGTTGGCGAGGAAAGGATACCTTGACACAAGCTTGGTAGCAACGACGATATACTCCGATGCTGAAGGATACCTGAAAAGTATGGTACACAATGCAAATATCATAATGGTACAGTACTAAACTCTAGGCCTATCAAGGTAATTGCACCTTCGGATAAGATCTTATCCAGTTAAATTGGTTTAAAACTTGTACAAGCCTACAGCTATTTCTTTTAAGATTGTTCATGAAAATGACTATAGTTTCAACATTGGACAATCGTTAGGGCTGCATTTCTCTCTCTCTCTCTCTCTCTCTCTCCCCCCCCCCCCAGAGAGAAAGAGAGAGAGAGAGAGAGATAGAGAGAGACATTACCTATTCCAATACTCTATCTAGCCTAGATTGTATTTCACACCTAGGTAAGGCCACATAGAATAACACTAAAAGAACGTAATCTATAAACTTCAACAAGAGAAAAGATCTAACGTTACCACATTGGAAAATCATTAATGTTTCAAGAGGCACAACAAATTGGTGAATGAATTGAATTTTTATGTAGATTAGAAGATACGTAACAAACTCGCGCATCTGTTCATACAGCGACTGTACAAGCCGATTCCCTGCCGGACTTGTCAACGACTTTCTAGAGCTTGCTTCACATCACTTGTACATTCTGGTAAATCGTATGGAAACATGAACTCCTTGCAAGGCGACTGCCTGCCAGTGGATGCTGGAAGCTTCTGTAGCCGTTGATGTTGTGGGCCCATTTGCATCTGGAAATAAATTAATCAAGTTATACAAATAAATATGTAGTTTCATAATTTACGTTATAAGTAATATAGTTGGCAACATTCTGATAATACCTGTACATGTAATATAATTTAAGTAAAATGAGAAGGGGCTGTACGCATATAAAAAAATACTGTCCATAATCACATGTTAGTTTAATTACATTTTAATTAAAATTTCTTTTGAATTTAGCATGAGATAATTTCTTATCATGACTGTGTCTTGAATAATTTCTCCGCAGTCAATTTGCAATACTTGTAGATATTTAGATTTACCTGTATGAATCACTCTGATTATTATCTTGCAGTTGTCTGGGATGCTAGCCCATTGGTCTATATCTATCCAATCTTCAAATTGCCCCAGCCAGTACTGGCCTACGAAGTGTACTTCTTCTCCAATACCAAATGCAAGCTTTATTGCATTCTCCAACTGATATTTATTAGAGGTGACCAATTTTTTGGACGGTCCATACGTCACATGGAAATTCATTCTGAAATGAAATCTTCATATTTTAGTTACACATCAATCGTAAGCATTATAACTCATTGACAAAAACAGTTTTTAATTTTCATGCTTGGTGCT
>CAXFZR010000610.1:22500-38579 GCA_964007535.1 Brachyptera risi
AATTCTTGAAACATAGATGTTCTTTTACTTCCTCTTGGCGAGCAGCAGCTCTAGCGCAATATGAACAGTAACAATGTCGAACACCTATGTTCAAAACCTTTTTCGTTCTGTAGCCCACAATGCATGTCTAGGATCAAAATATGAATATGAATATTTTATGATCAAGTTTCATCACATCAATTGGGTGTCTTTAATGTTACAGACTTACAACACCCGACAAAGAGTTCATTCCAACTGTGTATGATCGTTTGCACCAAGCTCCATCTGCCACAACTGTGATTAGGGAAATTCCGTCACCATCCACATCACCGGCAGCAACAGCCAAATCGCCTTCTTCTCGGGCAGCTTCTTCCATCATTCTCCACGCTGTGTTGTGCAGTACTTTACCCATGTAGTCGTGGTACCTGTTTATAGAACAGAAAAATCCGAAACCATCAACATTTGGCCAGTTTTTCAAAACTTTCATTTTTAGTCATTCAATTATTAGGGCCTTACTTGGAATAAGTTTTGGATGCCAAACAAGGAATATCAAGAACAGCGGTAATTTCCTCCAACTGGGAATAACCACCACCAGTTGATGGCATAGCTGTGACTGCGGCAGCATTGATGTTCATATACTCTTGCTTTCTTGATTCGTCTTCTGTACATACAGTGTCCCTCTTGCCACACATTTTGCACCTGAACGTGTAATAATTAGACAGCCCTAGTGGACGCTCTCCCATCAACTCCATGTCGGAAAAAGTGCAGTTAAAAGGTTCGTGGCGTCCAATAGATTGAATTTGTGTGAATAAGTGGGCTATATCAACTATCCTTCTTCCCTTGATATTGATCTTTGAAGAAGTGACCAAACTAAGATGTTGCCGATGAGGTGATGGCCCCTCAGTTCTTGTGCTGATGACTGGCCTGCTGTCATCCCAATGACTGCATCCAGGTTCGGTAGTGAAACTAGGATGTTGCCGATGAGGTGATGGCCCCTTAGTTATTGTGCTGGTGACTGGTGTGCTGGTGCATCAAGGCTCATCGATACTATACCAAAAACAAGTAATAATAATAGTGAAGACTATTTGTATCATCACATTGATAAATGATATAGGCCTGAAGTGTGAAATGTTGATATGAAAGTGATAATGTAATGTGATAATGTGAAATTCATGATTGCTATAACTATAGTGAAATAAAGTATAACATAGACTATAACTTTGTTGTTTGTATTACCTCGAAGAGTTATTATTAACAGGTAGCTTGGCGCTGTCATTGTCGCTGTCTACATCTTCTTCATTGTTGAGCGTACTAGAAGTGAAGATTTGAATTAGCGTAATAGCATAGGGCCTATAATGTGCTCATTACTATACTGGTCTAGAGGATAAGAGTATGTACTTGTATCAATAATTGTATCTAGGCCTATTGTATTAATGCATCTTCCAAGTTTTAGTTAATAATAATGTTATGTTATAATATGTAATAACAATTATATCTCTAATTAAAAATAATGAGAAGACAATAGGCGTACAATAAATTGGTATGCATATTAGCTCAATGTCTAGAATGTAATTTAGGGGCCTATACACTCACCTTTCGCTGATGTTTATAGGTGATAAATTACATTTTGAAGGTGACTCGTCATTGAGATTCAATTCACTGCCACGAATTCTCGAAAGACTGTAGTAGTTCAACAGCTGCATCACTTAGAATTTCATCTTCATCTGATATTTAAAACTACGAAATTTGTTGGTTGTATTTTTTCTAGTTAGGCTTGAATTTATTTTATCAGCTATGAGATTTACATTTAGACTTACTGCTTCTTCACATTAATAATTTGCACCAGTTTCTTTCTGTATCTGGATTTACGCTTCACTGCGGTTGTAAGTTTTTTCTTTCTTCCCATTATCTTCACATCCACTGACCATATATACCATAATATGCCAAAATATACCATACTATATACCAAATACCATAATATAATATACCAAAATATATACCACATAATATATACCATATATTATATATAATATATGTATTTATTCATTTATTTATTTATTTATTAATTATTAACTCTTGCAGTTGCACATAAATGCGCAGTGGCAAGTTCCCTATCAATCCTATCCTATCGCCTCCCTAACCTTCTGACGGAATAGCTTCAACCCTATTTCATCCTCAAGTATACTTGATATACTGTGATATAATATATATATATATATATATCATTTATAATATATATAATATAATACATATATAATATTATATATATAATATTATAAATATAAAATAATATAGACCATAGTATACCAAAAAAGAAAATGAGTCGAAATAGGATACCGGTTCGAGAATGATATTTCAATTTGTTTACTTAAATTCAAAGCTGGGATGACATTACCGGGTATTCGCATATTCAATGTATCAATGCGCGCTGTTGTAGTATTCCCCGTTGCCACTCAGATCGCTCGTTTACAGACTAGTATAAGTCGTTTGACAGCTGTAAAACGTAGTTTACGGCATGACTGAATGCGGATTATTGGTGGTGTTTGAAATATTGTACGGGTATCAGTGTGAAAGGTAAAGGATTGATCTTGATCCTACCCGAAGTAAAATTGTGATTACGCTATTTGCATATTTACAATCGTGTGTGTAATAAACACTTGCATTCATCAAATCCGTCGATTTCGAAAGTCAATACAGAGGACGGGAAAGTGGATATGGAATTTCTATCACGTATGCTTCCTTCTTTATTTTACTGTTTACTCATTTCCGAAAACCGTATTCAATTATCTTCTACCGTGTTGGCTAGAAATGTATCCCAGTATTGCATGTTTTGGGAGAAAAATGGGTATGACGTCACAACATGGCGGCTGTATCCAGGCCCCTCAAGCCGATGCAGTGAAATTAGAATTAATATTAGGGTTTTAAGGCGCATCGACAGCGTTTTTGCGTTCAATCATTTCGTAACGTGAATTCTAATGGAAATTTTTCATATGTTGTTCTGAAAAATATACGAAACCCACATATCTCAAAAACTGTACAGTTTACATAGACCTATTCACAAACCATTTCATTTCAATCTGTGATTCCTTGCAACCTGTGTTGTGCAAAACAAATACGCAGAGTTGAGTTTCATAATAGACAAATGGAAAGCCTTTGCTCACACTTGTCTGAAAAAAAAAATATATATACTAAAACCCATTTTTTCATTTGATTTCTAGAAACTATTTTGTGATCCTTGACTTCAAAGACACAAATCTTTCACCCTTGACTGTGTATGCCTGCAGAGCGTCATCACATACAATTTGATCGGTTGCCACTACAATCAAGTCATTTTCATTGTAAATTGAATACGAATGTAAATGATCATTGTAGGATTTAGAAAAAAACATAGTACCAGCCATGTACCACTCTGCATTGTGACCTACTATTGTTTCCACCTCAAGGAATAATGGCATGTTTTTATCTTCTGTCATGTCGATAACAAAGAAATCTCCTTTCTTTACCTTGAAACTGTCATAGTGAAGCCAAGGAATGGACACCAGGTTTACATCTGTCAGATTAGGATGGGATGTGGACGTGGTTGACCTGCATATTTTTTCACACAGCATGGATTTCATCGGCTCTGGTAAGGATTGGAGTGTTACACATTTTTGGGGTCCAATATTTGTAGCATTATTGAGGTATGTGGCTGACTTGTTCAGAATACACCTCTTTTGCTGGAACCTTTCGGACAATGTCTTCGTTACATTTTTCGAATTATTTATTCTCTGGTAGATGTTCTTGAAGTAAAGGTGAGTGGACTCAAACCTCATACACCAGTGGTGCTTGAGAGGTCCATATAATAGAGTAAGTCTTGCGTAGTGAATCAGGTGGTGAAGCTTGGGTGTAAGTCGTCGACCAGACAGAACTTGGTACAGTGCATTATGCTCGTTGACCTGACTAGCAAGGTATTGCAGTTCTCCCTCTTGCAGTATGGGAGACATGACGAAATCGGTGATGTTACAACACAATAATAATAGTCTCCAGTATTCGTTGTCATTGGGAACGAGTGGCCCTATCATTATTCGTATCGTAGGATTCGGATCAAGTGTAGCCGTTCTGCTGCTGTACCCTAAAAAGTGTGAACATGTACAAAATATTTGTATTCCTCATAACTTTGTGTAGTGTTGATGAACAAGTGCCGGTCCCAGTAGGCCTTCTCATTTTCTATGCATGAAAGTGAATGAGTCGATAACTGGGTAGATGTATTGGAATGACCCAACATTAATAATGGAACTACTATTTTTTGCCACATTTATGGCTACTTAGGTAGTGTAGGCCTACTGTTTATCAAAACCCAAAACCAACCTGCATTTTCCGGTTCTTTTTTATAAAATCATCAGGCAGTCCAGAATGCTTGTTGACCTTGTCGCCATTCTTGTACGGAAATGTTTTGATCATTTTGTTGATGGTTTCGAATGTTAATACGTGTTCGGAGACAAGACCTTTGATTACTACTTCCATGCACAGTGATATTAACCCCTCTAGCACATCGTGCATCATATCATGTGGAAGGCATTTGATTGGGTCAAAAGAATCCAAAATGCTAAATGGTGAGTCGCTGTTCACACCGTATTCCGCTTTGAGTTTGGGATCTTCCATAACCAGTGTAACGTGTTGGAGATGACTTTGTGACGTCCTTAATTCACAGTCAGCTTCGGACTTCAGCTCACTTATGTTTTCGTAACTGGTCAGACATTGTCGGCAAAACTTTCCACTGTTAAAACAACACCTGAAGCCTCCCAGAGCATTACTGGACAGGTTGTCGCCTGAAATTGTGGCCAAGCTGCCAAGCAATTTAATCATCTTGCCGCCGATGTTGATTTGAATACCTTGTGTTTCAAGTTCATGAAGATCTTGTAAAATTGGCTTGAGGATGACTGAATAACCATATTTCTTGACATGCTTCCATTTAACTAGCATTGCTAGGTGTATGGAATCTAATGACGACCGATATTTGGACTCAATATTCCCAACAATATTCCCAAGAAGGCTGAAAGCTTATGCGTACCCCGATGGTAACCGATTGGGTTACATATCTCGAATTCATCGGTATACATGTGAATTCGTATGGCATCTGAATGAGTTGAAAATATAGGATGTTCCTTGCACAGTGTACCTATAATAAAACATTTTATCTTATAATGGCTACTGGCATTTTACATCATGTGAACCATTAAACTTTTGAGGTGTCAAGTGCATACCCTTTCAACTACCAGTACTGTTGAAAATTGGGTTTATGATAGAAAATAGTGCAAAAAAGCAGTGTCAAAGATGGCCTTTAGGCCTATATATTTTTAGTATGTAGACCTACGGGAAACGAGTTCTCGTGGAACAAAATGGTCAAATTCAGGCAGAATTATATGTTGTATGCCTTATAATTACTAATCCTCTGTCACTGGTTTCGAAAAGAATACAAACATCCCTCCCTCCTTTTTTGTGTGCAATTGTCTACTAAGAGTTGGCCTTCATCTTTTAATAATTTAATCAGTGTTCCTTTCTTTCAATTTGATTTTCTACAATTACCTCAACGCGTAGGGCGATTGTAAATGTCCGCGCAATAAAGATTCATGAAAATATAAAACATGTTATTCAACTTGGAAAGGCTGATTGTTTTTCTATGCTAGTCGGAATAATAGTGGTTTAAATAATTATTACCATCTGAATAATCGGCCAAAATTCCATCTCGGTGGTTTTCAGAGTTGTAACTTTTCCACACGTCATCATGCTCCAAAAAATTCTTCAAGGTGGCAGGAATCGAGATATAATGAGCTACATCAACTTTTTCTTTTTTTGTCCTTTCCATTTCGTCGGTATCATCATTTTCATTTTGGTCAATATTTACGTCATTGTTTTCATCGTCTACATCATCCTCATCATCATCATCGTCAGTTTCGTTAGGAACATCTTTAGTAAGAATAATCTCTCTCGGTTTGACACACTTGAATGGTGTGACCAGTTCTAATGATGTACTTTTTCCAATGCTCTCATAAGCCTCTTCAATCTCCTTATTGCTAAGCAAATCTGTAAGAATACCGTCTTCGATCCCTAATTGTTTGAGTCGTTCTTGTAACACGTAGGAAAATGTGTCTTTGAAGGATTCCACTAGTGCTGCAGTCTCTTTGAAAATGTTGTTTGCTATTGAGCAAGGCAAGTTGAAGATTTCCTGCATCCTCAGCTTATGCATTGCAAGTTCCTTTTTAAATTCTACAACAAATTTGTAATATGTATCTCTGGTATCAATTATTGGGGTGTCGGTTTCACAAGAAGTTGAATTTTCATATATTCTATGAGAAATCACCTAATTTTGAGAAAATTGGTTGCTCATGGAATTGAGATTTTGAAAATATTTTGTATGTTCATTGACACATGTCCTGAGCACAAAAACACTTGTCTTGAACATTTTGTGTGTACCGTTTCCAAAATATGGGGCGTCAAAGTTTGGCTACGAGCCCAAATTTAGCTTCGTTAAGCATCTGCGGTAACTGTTGGTGTTTCTACACAGTTTGAGATATCAAAGTTCAGTAAATTGCAAACAATTCAGAATGTTCCATTCTTAATAATATACTTTTCTGTTCAATCATCCCTGTCAATTTCTCATCTCTGTGGGAGGTCAAATGTCAAGGTCAATAATTGCTTTTTTGGCCATTTTTGAGGCACATTTTCACCAAGGGATTGAAAAAACAAAAAATTAAAGATACTGCCCAAAACTAGACCCATGTGTTGAGAATAATCAAATGTTACTTTCATGTTTTTTTTGTCTCCTTCATGCTGAAAAAAGCAAGAGAATCAGAAAAAGTCAAATTTGGTATTTTTTGAACCCACTTATCATACAGAGGGAGACCAGGTAAAAATCTTAAAGTACCCAATTTCTAGCAAGTAATATTTCATCTTCAAATGCTGAAAGTTTCTCTTTGTTTTTTTCATTGACCAGTATAGAAAATGAAAAAATGTCAAAGTTATTGGAATTTACCAACATTTTTTAGTATACGGCCACTAGCCCATATCAATTAACATCTATATAGGTAAGGTATCTTTCTTGCATCATTTCTTCAATGTAATTGCTCAATAACATACATGGTTATTGTTGTTTCCTACTCAATAAATTATTGATTTCCACCCTAGCTTTTCTTCGTTATATGAGAAGATGGGTGAACTTGATGTTCAAGAGATCTTGATAGAGTTCACATCTGATGGTATGAAACAATGAATGATTCTCTCTCCTGTTGACAATTGTAGACGCATTTTCGTAGCGTGCAGTGAGTGAGCGTTCATAATCACTGTTTCATACCATTAGATGTTGACTCTATCAAGATCTCTTGCCGAGAGGTATTGATTTCTAAAGTGAAATCACGAACGGGACGAGTGTTACGTATAAAAATGAATAACTACGTACGGTAGCTTGTATGTACGATGAAAAATGGTATGTGGGAATTGTACTGGAAGAGTTGGTGGTGAACCCAGACTACAAAATCCATTTTTTATTTCTTCATCTTCCCACAATTTTTCGAAATATGACATTGTGTGGGTAAAGCACATTGATATCCTATGTATTCTCTCACTATCACAATTCACTACAGCTTGGTTTTGTCATTGAGAAGAAAAATACTAGAAAGTGACTAGGGTAACCTTTTCATATTTCTTTGATCAACCAACAATGCATATGTAGGCCTATAGGGGGCCTATACTTATTTTTCTGTCTCCTATTATGAGAACACAACTTTCAGTTTGATCAAATAAGCTATTTTGAAATAAAAGAAGAAAATAAGTTTGATATTTCTTATAAAGCTCCTAATAAGTATTTATTTGAAATTTATTTGTAGTATGTATTTGAAATAACAAATTGGCCCTACTTTTAATTGTGTTTTGGTTTGTACTTATAGGCCTAATAACACGTGGTCAGTGAGGTTTATTTATACCGGTACCTGTCCAGGCTGTCCTAGTTCATACCTGCATACAAACTCAATTAAAATTACTTTTCTGATAATTTTATTCACCGAGCAAGTGTTTTATTTCAAGGAAAGCAATACTGGTACCGTACTTCAACTTTTCATCGGTATTTTTCAGTTATTTACGAAAAATACTTTCTTGATGAATCAGAAAGTCGAAAGCACTGTTATAATAGCCACCAGAGGTGCCAAATAGCTAGTGGTGAGAAGGGAAACAGCCTCGGCTTTTCTTGAAAACGTATCGTCACATTTTGGGAATTTTTATTTAAACTGTAGGTCTATATAATTACAGATAGGCCTACAATCTGAATAAAAGGTAAATCCTACGGTGCAGCAGCTTCTATTTAAAATCTTCATCGATATACAACCGACATGTATTATTTTGCTTGGTATAATCATAGAGAGTATAACCACTCTTCGTTACTGTGTGCCGTACCGGTAGGCCTATCCATTACCTACAGAAATGGGAGTGTAGCGTTGACTCATCCTGAAAATCTTATCTTCATAAATATACCTGTATTTCCACAACATAGAAATAATTATAACTTTGTTATTCCTATTAATACTTTGGTGTACCGGTACCGGTTTACTGAAAAATGGTGTAGGCCTATGCTTAGACTGTTGCCGACACTCCTAATTTAGACATTGTTATGAATAATTAAAATGGCGTGATAAAATCGCCCTTGTGGTGCCCCGTCCAAACGATCCTACCTTTCATCCTTGGCCTTAATTGGGGAACAATGATTTTGTATCAAGTTGCGATGTTGAGACAAAAAAAAACTCACGAACTATAGATCTACTGTGAAGAGATTCATCAAATGTATTTAAGCTGAATAAATTGAAATTGAAAATGAAAACAGTAGATTGACAGGCCTACCCAGGCCTAGGAATCACACGGTATCTATAAACTTATGCACCAGTTGTGTGAATTGAAGTTTGTATAAGGCCTTATGGTAAATGATGGGTTAGTAGTAAGGATGAAGCCTAACGATGATAATGTAAGGATTTATTGTACCCTTAGCTTTGTTGTAGTGACAAAAGTTATGCCTGTACACTAGGCCTACAATAGTACAATAATGTAGACTACTTATTTGTAATTTTGACTTGGTTTATGCATGTAATCATGTTTTCATAAAACCGTAAATAAATACAAATACAATAGTACAATATGTAGTGCCCTACACTAGAATCATAGGTCTAGCCTACCTAGACTGGGGAGGGGGGGATGGCAGGACTATAATTATTTATTCAGTGAATGAATCTCTAATTGAGTGGCAAATAACGTTCAACATTTGATATGTATGTTTATTTCAACAAGTGTCCGTAAATAATAGGCTAGTCAAGTCCTTGATAGGCCTAGGCAGACGTAGAATTCTACGAAAACGTGGTGTAGGACAAATGGCATGTCTGTAAAGCCCTACACTAGAATCATAGGCCTAGCATACCTAGACTGGGGAGGGGGGATGGCAGGACTAATTATTTATTCAGTGAATGAATCTCTAATTGAGTGGCAAATAACGTTCAACATTTGATATGTATGTTTATTTCAACAATTGTCCGCAAAATAATAATCTAGTCCAGTCTTTGGTAGGCCTAGGCTACAGGCAGACATGGAATTCTACGAAAACGTGGTGTCGGCATTGACATCAAGAGTTCGAAAATCCATTAAAGAAATTATTTTATTTGTACATACCTGTATATAAAAAGTATCTCCGGTGCGTATGAACTGGGTGCCAAAATATATATAATTATATATAATTGATTCTGTCCTTCTCAATTGAACACGCTTGACTTCTTTGTGACGCCGAAAGTTTCCAAGAAAATGGCTGTCGTTTCGTTGAAACCGGAAGATCGTGGCGGCCAACACGCTCCATGTCTCGGAGCGGCAAGGACCAGAGGCTTACCGACGAAAATGTAATGGGTAGTTGCTATGGTTACGCGGTGGTGATTCATGATCTGCCGCGAAGTATGAAACGTTTTAATTGAAAACTTACACATGATGGTAAAAAAATAACTACACATGATAGAACGTTGTTCTTGCACTATTAGGATTAGCTTAACATTATTTGGCTCAGTCAGTTGAGGCATTGCCTTAGAAACTGAAGTCAAGTCGGGCGTGGGTTCGAATCTCGCAGAAGGCATGGGGTTTTTGTAAACGTCGATCATTCATCACTTCGTCTATCATCCACTCATTCGTCCCCTGAAAAGCTCTCGTCAGTGGTGTAGGGCGTTAAGCAACATTAAAAAATTTAAAAATGAAGAAAAATGAAAATACAATTTTTAAGCAATTCGCAAAACTTGTGCTATGAAACACTAACAGATTTTAAATTTATTGTAAAAATTCTGACATTGTAAAAGATAATTTTGGTGAAAATTTCATCGAAATCGACTGGGTAGTTCAATAGTTATATTACGACAAAGCACGAGTTCCTTTCAAACGCTAATTGTTTGTGAATTAATTTAAGGTGAACGGGTATATATTCTTAGAAATATTTTGCTCGGCTTGAAACTCTTGGAATTTCGAAAATTATTATTAGTAAAAAATGGCGACGATCACCTTCTTCACTGCTTTTTTCATTGAATAAATGGAGGTCAGCACTGCGATTTCAGTATCGATAACTCTGGACACAAAAATCTCGAATAAAATGTCTGTAAATACTTTATTTGGGCCAATTTTGTAAAATCCTGAGAAGGATCGGGTAAACCTACCAAAAAATGAGAAAAAAAAGTCGAACTTAAAGTCATTTGGAAAATCCTAGAGATGTTTGTATGGTTACAGAATAGAAAATTCAAATTTTCTAAGCGCTCCCAATTGGGATCGATTTCATTAAAATTCTGAGTGAACGTAGAGATTGTCATCTCAAACAAGTGTTACGATTCTGGACAACATTCATCGGAAAGGTTTCGAGATAAAAATTGCTGTAATGCCGACCTTAGGTCGACTTCCGTCATGTTTACGTACCTTGTGTCTCTCTTAATAGGACTATGATGCTCATACGTATAAGGTTTTGAATATTCAATTAAAAGTGAGAAGTATACTACTTCATTGGACGAAGGTTCTTCCTGTAATAGTAGACAATTTATCAGCCACGTTTTTTCTCTCGTCTACCCTCTTTTTTAGGTCGAATAACATCATCTTTACCTATGTTATGTCTCTATTAATGAGAAGATATTTCTTACGAATAGGGTTTTCACATGTCCAGTTAAAAGTGATAGTTTGACCACCTTTATATTCGTAAATTCATCCTGAAATAGTACACAACGCGGCCTCGATTTTTTTTCTCGTCTACACTCTTAGGTCGAATAACATCATCTTTACCTACCTTATATCTCTAATAATGAGATGATATTTCTAGTTTGACCACTTTATGGGACGCAAGTTATACTTGAAATAGTAGACAACTCAGCCCGTTTTTTTTCTCGGCTACCCTTTTAGGTCGACTTGCATCACCTTTACCCACCTTATTTCTCTATTAATGGTACGATAATTCTCACAAATAGGTTATTTGAATATCCAGTTGAAAGTGAGAGTTAAAGCACTTTATAGGACGTAAGTTCTACTTGAAATAGCAGACAACTCAGACCGTTTTTTTTATCGACTACCCTTTTAGGTCGACTTACATCATATTTACCCACCTTATTTCTCTATTAATGGGACGATAATTCTCACAAATAGGTTATTTGAATATCCAGTTGAAAGTGAGAGTTAAAGCACTTTATAGGACGTAAGTTCTACTTGAAATAGCAGACAACTCAGCTCCGTTTTTTTTCTCGGCTACCCTTTTAGGTCGACTTACATCATCTTCACCTACCTTATTTCTCTATTGATGGGACGATAATTCTTCCGTATGGGGATTTTGAATATCCAGTTAAAGTGAGAGTTATACCACTTCATTGGACACAAGTTCTACTTAAAATAGTAGACAACTCGGCCCAGAATTTTTCTTTCGGCTACCCTCTTAGGTCGACTTACATCATCTTTACCTGCGTTATATATTTCATAAATAGAAGATTATTCTTACGTTCAGGGTTTTTAAATAGTTAGTTAAGAGTGGTAGTTATAACACTCTAATATTCGTAAATTCTTCCTTTAATAGTAGATATTTCAATGCATATATATTTTTCTTATCTACCATTTTAGGTCGAATTTTAACACGTCTTGGTGTCATATTATCACCTTATATGGTTGAAAGTAGAATCAGTATAATGTGGTATTTATGTCAACATATAGTTATATTTCTCTACCCTTTATGTCTGAAGAACCTCACTTCATTAGGTGATATAATTTATATAGTTATAGAAGACTATTCTACCTTTTTGGTTCTTGCAGGATACCTTTTGAAGAAGATATAATTACTGTGAGTAGAATATTCTACCCTTCTGTTATAATATACCCAAGGGGTATAATTCTCTACCGTTCAGGAAAATGTCTACCCTTCTCTTCCCTACTCTACCCCAAGTTACCCTCATCTACCATTCCGTCCACCCCTGCCTACCTTTTCAGTTTACAGTGTAGGTAACTGCCAATAACCAGAAAATAGATCAAGAGTAGAAAAGTATTTACAGCCGTTCAAATGCGTCAATATATCCGCAATCAGTGGTAATTGATAAGAATCTTGCTGAATCACGCGATTTACTTGCCTATAATCTACGCAAAATCGTCACTGTCCATTTTTTTTCTTGACCAACACCACTGGTGACGAGAAAAAACTGCGTGATTTACGCACTACACCGTTCTTTTCCATCTCGACTACTTGTCTCTGTATCTCTTCCCTTTCTTTTCTAGCTACCCTGTATGGTGCCTTATGCACTGGCTTGCCATCTATCAGTTTCAACTCACATTCTACCAAAGATGTAACTAACGATGAACTCTGAACACCGGGCGCCCTTCAGTTTCAACATAGCCTTACTCCCACAAGCGGGGCTCTGTGGGAGGTGACCTTTATATCCCTAGCTGCTCGTGGGACCACACATGGATACCAATAACTCAAATCTCAACCTCCCCCCCCCCCCCCAATCATATCGTAATAAACGGCTTCGTCCTTATTGGATGAGCCAATTGCCATTGAAGAACTTTCACCAAAGCTTAAACAACCTCGATTTCTTATTGTCCGCATGACCCAGGACAGTAAGTCCTTCAAAGATATCTCCCTCTTTGCACAGAAGAAAGGACTATTAGCCTTAGCTGGAAACATCAAAACCTCAAAATGTCTGCGTAACAGTACACTTCTAGTTGAAACAGCAACTTGCATGCAGTCTACTCTCTTATTGAAAAGTACATTGTTTGAAACTTTCCCAATCGAAGTAACCCCCCATAAAACTTTGAACAGTTGTAGAGGCATAGTTTTCTGCCACGACTTAATTAATACAGATGTAGAAGAGATCAAGCGAGAGCTTGCACCTCAAAACGTAACGGACGTCTACCGCATGCCGAATCGGAAAAACGGCATTTCTACACCATCACCTCTACTTATATTAACATTTAATTCACCAACGCTACCCGAAAATATATTTGCAGGATTCATGTGCCTAACAGTGCGTCCACACATTGCAAACCCACGGCGATGTTTCAAATGTCAGGCATTTGGACATTCCAGTGATGAGTGCAGAGGAGTTGCGATTTGCCCCAATTGTGCTGCAGATAGCCATGATCCCGAGGCTTGTTCAACAGGAGTACACTGCGTGAACTGCGACGGAGACCACCAAGCGTGGTCCCGGGAGTGTCCACACTGGAAAAAAAAAAGAAAATATTAGAAATTAAAACTTTGCGATCTGTTTCACTACACGAGGCTAAGAAAATTTACGCCGAGCTGTACCCTTCTACCATTGCTACCAAAACATATTTCCAGGCTGTTGGGCAATCTACTTCTGCTCATTCTGAAGTCGAAAACTTGAAAGCTATGGTGAGGGAACTGGGAGACAAATTCAAGGAACAACTGGAATTGTCAGCAGAACAAGCCAAACGACATAATGAAATGGAAATACGACATGAAAAAGAGAAGAAGTATTCCGAATCACAACTCCAGTTGAAGGACCAGGAGATTCTCTCTCTCAAACAACAAGTTGCTGATTTGATAACTCCTGAAACGTTATCTTCCGAGACTGTCCCCCTTAAAAAAGTGGACGAAAGGAAGCAAATCACCCTGAGCACATCACAGAACTCCTCACAAAATGTTAGGAAGAATAAAAATAACAAGCAAATAATAAGAACAAGGTCCATATCTCCGAAACGTCCTGAAGAGCCCATGGAATTGGACACAGCGACGCACACAAGGGTCCAAGAATTCCTCAAGGTCAAACCCAAAGAAACTGCCGAGGCTGGGTCTGAAGTCCGCGCGGACAGTGTGAGGGGAAGGAGAACCATAATCTAGTCGAAAGTACATTACCGCTTTTTCCTTCGTATATACTAAAGTTATTTTAATTCAAGCCTTAATTCGTCCTTATCTTTATTCTGCCTGTCATATTTATCAGTATGACTTTTATACAGTGGAATTGTAATGGTTTTAATAGACACAAAGAAGAAGTGAAACTTTTAACGTTGAATTTCAATGCCACGCGAAACACTAATATAAATGTCATTATTCGATATCTCTCAAAAAAGGTGCGTCCCGTCATCCCGTTCAACAAGTAAACCTTCATGGAGCTGGAACTGATTCATCTCCATTACACAATGATCAAGTCATTCACTTGGATTATTATTATTATTATTAACTCTTGCAGTTGCACATAAATGCGCGGTGGCAAGTTCCCTATCAATCCTATCCTATCGCCTCCCTAACCTTCTGACGGAATAGCTTCAACCCTATTTCATCCTCCTCAAGTATACTTCTACTAAGCCCATTCCAATCCCTACCTGTCCTATTCAAGAAAGAGAACTTACCGACATCTAATCTAGCCCCCTTTATAACTACTGCTCTATCATGACTTCGCCTACCCCCATACCCTGACTCATTCCTTTCAATCAACCTATTCAACTCTCCCCAGCCCCCTTCTCCTTCCATTACCCTGAAGAAATTACAGATCCGATCCTCCTTTCTCCGTATTTCCAATTCCCGCCATCCCAAGTCTCGGATCATCTCAGATGGACTCTCCAATATTCTCACCCTCTCCCCCCTTTCATTCTTCCCCCATTTCCACCTCCTAACCCCACCTGTAACCCTTCTAACTGCAATCCTTTGCACCCTTTCCACATCCCTTATCTCACCTAATCTATAAGGATCCCAAACTGAACTAGCATATTCCACCATGGGACGCACTAACGCGAAATAAGCCTTTTCCTCTATCTCCATACTTGTCCCCCTAAGCTGCCTCATTACAAAGTTTAGTGCATTTATACTCTTTTTTACTGTTCTCTCAATCTGACTCCCCCACCCTAGACGTCTATCAAATACCATCCCTAAGTACTTGTAATTTTCCACTGACTCAAGTGACTTCCCTCCTACATCATACACTACATCAGCTATCATACATCATGATGGGTTATTTGAGACAGTCACTAGAAAACGATCTTGGAAACGCAGAGTCCTGAAATCTGGAGATGAGAGCAGTCTTAGAGGCCAAACATCTAATTCTCCTCTGGAGGCAGTTGCTCCAAGTAAGTGTAACTTGCATGTGTAGAGGTTGGATAAAAACACCACAGCAGAGCAGGTAGGATCTCACCTAAATGATAAGCTTGGAGCAGAAGTAAGAGTATTTGCTCTCAAATCAGAAGGAGAGTATGCATCATTTAGAATATCAGCACCAGCCGATATGAAAGATTCACTCTGGCGAGCCGATCTATGGCCCAAACATACTTTCAAGGGAGACTATAAGTTCCGCGAGGATTTTTGGGGCGGCGAAAAACTTCGGGACCACAGATAAATAAGACGTCGGTAACTAAAAATTACCCTACCCCCACGCTTCTCCATGCTAACTGCAGAAGCATAAGGAATAAAGTCAATGAGTTCTGCACAGTTGTAGAGCTGCACAATCCTGACGTCTTCCTGAGAACTGAATCCTGGCTGACGGAAGAAGTGTCCACTAATGAAATTTTCTCAAAGAAATACCAAGTCCATAGGCTGGACAGAGAAGGACACCGAGGAAGTGGAATCTTTGTTGGAATACGTAATTAGC